>JAKTSL010000054.1:0-98956 GCA_030580175.1 Diutina pseudorugosa | reverse complement strand
CGCTTACACTTAGTCAACACGCTTGCCTAACGAGTCTGGTTGTAGCTCTGGTGTCCCGCCCTTTTTTACGTCAGGATATCGGACTGCATATAACTAGAGTCAGTCCAAATACTTTACAACAATTTGTGCCCTGCTCCTGAGTTGAACCGTCACCACAAGTGGATCAAATTTCTCCAATTATCGGGATTTTTAATAGTTTATTCTACACTACGTAATACCAGGTATTTAAATATATTATTGTAGTTGACCGTTGGTCAAATTTTCAACAATGAGGGTGGTTTTGAGATCACTTATTATAAGCTTCGGCATTTACCGATAATACAACTAAATTGAGGTTAAATCATCTCCTTTACTCCCAAATAATATTATACCAATACCCTCTGTCTCGATTCATACACACTAATGTAAAATGAAAGGTTTCCATCACGACATCTCATTTTACATGAATTTTCATTTTACTTAACAAAACTCAAACAAAACCAACTAATGGACCATGATTATCTCACCATTACCACTATAACCACCATATTAGACAACCGGCATTTTTCAATCCCAAGAAATCAAAAACCACGATCGTTCACCCATCTCCATCGCTGAATCATCTGTCAACGGCTTCGTTGAGTCATACCCCACACTGCCGCACGGCTTCTCTGCAGGAACCTTTGTTCGCGGCACGGATGTTTCCATCGTGCGACTCGGTGACTCAAACGGCAAACGGCATCGGAACCCTGGACCCACGACACCTCCACCCCTAGCTGGATCTACACAACCGAAACTTGTTAGACGGTTCTTAGAGCATGCCTCCTCCTATTGCCATCGATGCGCGAGCGATCAGTGGCATCACCGGCAGCATTTCCATCGCCTGCTGGGTGATTGTGTTTGCTCCCCAAATCTACGAAAACTACGTCCGCAAGTCGCTGCTGGGGCTCTCGTTACTGTTTGTGGTGTTGTGGCTCGCTGGCGATGTGTTTAACGTGCTTGGCAGTGTCCTCCAGGGAGTATTGCCGACGATGATCATCCTTGCCGTATATTACACTCTTGCCGATATCGTGTTGCTCTGGCAGTGTCTTGTCTATGGCGATGGTGGAGAAAAGACTGATGGCACTCATCTCTCGCCCGCTACGCCGATGCACGAAGATACCATCACCGCTGTCCTTTCCAACGACGTGCCTCCTCGTCCTCTGATCAAGGATGGGTTAACCAAAGCTGCCATGGTGATGCTTGTGTTTTTAGCTGGCATTATTGGTTGGTTAATCACCGATGATCCTAACAGGGAACCCGACCAGTTGGTGTACGACCCCTTGGCCCAGTTCTTTGGCTGGTTGTGTGCCATCCTTTACCTTGGTCTGCGAATCCCCCAGATCCTCCTCAACTATAAGCGCAAGAGTGTCGATGGCATCTCGTTCATGTTCTTCTTGTTTGCGTGCTTGGGGAACTTGACCTATGTCATTTCCATCCTTGCCATCGACACGTCGTGGTATTATCTCTGGGTCAACTCGCTGTGGTTAGCTGGTAGTCTCGGCACGTTATTTATGGATTTCACCATTTTCATCCAGTTCTTCATCTATAACGAAAACGAGGCTGCTGGCCTTCTTAGCGATGAAGATGCCACTTCCTATGGTGGCGTATAGTCAATGATAAACGTGCATGTCTTAGGTAACCGGTATCCCCCACAACGACAATACTCTGTGCTTCTTCGCGTATCTTTTCATCCCCCACCTTGAGGAAATACGACCTATCGTTTTTTTAGTTTTTTTCGAGCTTCGAGGGTCCCAGGTCTCAACTGACAACTATCTCGTATTTCCCAGGCTTTCGGTTAGGCGACAACTATCGTTGTTTACCCTGAGTCACATAGAAAACACGAAAAGTACAACTAAATTTAACCTAGTAAAATAACAGAGATCTAAATTTAATTAGTCGGAAAATTCAAATGAATTGACCGACAAAAAATTAACTGGTAGGAAGATTCAAATGAATCGACCGAAAAAATTCAATAACCGAAACTTTCCGCTGTACCCGGAAAGTTAACGAGATGTGGGTCGAACTCTACTGGATAGCCACACCTAGCAAACGTCGATATCGTGGCTATGTTCCTAAGTTTAACCCGCCTGCAAAACTCTAAAAGCAAAAGGGTGTTGCTACCCGACTACCATATTTTTTTTTTTTTTTTTTTGAGACGATGACATCATCGAAAGCGCAAATCTTACACAAACGACGGACAAACAATACGGCGACGGGCGGCTCCTCGAATATTCCCAATGACACAAAAGAGGGATTTGTGACTTTCCCGCCGTGAGCCAATGAGCTTCTCCCAACTTTATTGATAACTTTTTGAACATAACAGTTTAGACCTACTATAGTGTGGGGTGAACAAGAACTCGACGTTCCCCTGGCCGTCAGTTTTGACACTAGCGCTAATCTAGAGTGACTGGCATGCATGTACAGCATCAGCTAAGGCACCTTGGTGGTTGGAGCGACGCTGAAGTCGGCGTCAAGTTCATGTACCCGCACATGTACGGTACCAGCCCATGTACATTAAACATTAACGAAACTGCCGACGTACATGGTCTCCGAAAGATACAGTATGAGCCATGACATCATGGAGACACCCGTGCCAAGACCGATGAACGTGGGGTGACATCCTCGTTAGTGTGAACTTTCAAAGGAGTTCCGAGTCGCCAGATGGTTCTAAATAAAGAAGTGACAAAAGTCTCGTGGTTGTCAGTTGAAACCCCGATATTATCGTATTGATGTAAAAGGACAAACACGGTCTCCACCCATAAAACACTATTAGCATTTTTTAGTGAATGATACTTCAATTATGTTAACAAAGCCTTTACCCCCAGGTTTTCTCGCCACTAGCAAAAGAAAAGGGGCTGCCGTAGGGGTAGCGTCATGTATACTGTGCCGAAGGAGCTTCGGAAAAGGTACTGAGTAAATTCACGGGCATACAGGAGAAATTTTTTCTATTCTCAAAATTGGGGCTTTTTTTTTTTTTCAAATCCGGTCTGAGACGTAAAAGATTCGTTCTTCCGGTCAAAACAAGTCTTTGCACAATTCGAAAAAGAATCTCACTCTCATCTAAACAAGTAACTGATATAAAGAGCAAATTCAGCCTTTACACGTTAAGATCACACTAAATTTCGAATTATATACGAGAAATGTTTTCGCGCAACAAAGAATTGATTCTGAGAGTAGTGAGAATTGATCGCGTTGGCATTTGGACTTGAAAACCAAGGGTCAGATACTTATTCCGGTAGTATGCGCACTTAATTTCGAATATTCGAGAATTGAAATTATTTCTCCTGTACGGTGTCGTTGTCGTCGCCGTCGCCACAGTGCTGGCTGCAGGCGAGCGGCGGCGTGGGAGGTCCCATCGGGCAGTATCGCCGAACGGGGATGACGTCGATGCCCGGTAATCGTGCTTTGGTATTTACGGCATCTTCGGTCGGGGTAAACAGCATATGGCTGCGGGATAACCTTTTCGCAAACCAGCCACCTCGGCGCTAGCTACACGAAAGAGGGGGAACCCGGGACATCCATGAAAGTACGGCGTAATATGTCCGGCGGGCAGCATTGGCTCCCTCAATTTAGCAAGCAAAGTCTATTCTAAATGCATTCCTCTGTTATCGAAAAAGTGTGACAAACACGACGTTAAAAGCGTAAATGGAACTTTACGGGGATATGCTAACCGAGGACGAGGCGAGGAAGGTCTACCCCATGATTTAGTCGCATCTAACCATGTGTAAACGGACTTTCTACAGAGACTAGAAGGGATTATCCATAGATTGGCTCGTGGTAAAGGTTTAATGTGTGTTGCCACTAAATATAACTCTCCAAAACGTCGGGGTTTGTTGACGTGGGGCTACAACGGAAAAATTGGGTCGCAGCCTAAAAATAGTCTTCGCCTCGGAGCCGGTGTGTACATGGGTCATGTAAAAATCTCGGGCTTAAAAGCGCAAATTTGAAAGCGCAAAATGTTGAAACGGAAAAAAATGATGCTGGCTGACAAACCTACATGTGTCAAACCGCAAACTGTCATCCGTCGTAGCCAACGGAAAACTTGGTCAGTTTGATTGGTAGCCAACGCTAACCATCTCGCCACTTTCCAACGTGGTGCTCATGCCGTTTACCCCTAGTGTCGTTTACAAGGGAGAGCATCCAATCCCTGCAGTAATCCAAATTGCCCGCATAAAAAATAATTGCCGCTTGGCCGCAGCCAAATGCACAAAAAACAAGCTCGGGCTATGAGCTTGAGAATGACTTCCCAGGGGTATTTAAGTCTCGGCACCATCCCTGGTTTTTCCTTTCTTCAACCAACCAGCTCTAATGAAGTCCGCTTTCACTCTCGCTACCCTCGCTGCTGTCGCTGCTGCTGCTAAGAACCTCGGCGTTATCATCTCGTCCACCGGTACCGTGTTGCACCAATCGTCCATTGGCATCCAAAACTCGCAAGTCATCACCCCCGGCGGTGATGCTCCCGAATTGGAGCTCAACGACAAGCAACAATTGGTCAACAAGAAGACCGGCAAGTACATTGTTGTCGAAGACAACATCCTTGTGGAATCGTCGGAACCCGGCACCTTGTGGTCGTTGGAAAACAACAACTTGACCCCCACTGCTGGTGCTTTGCAAGCTTGCCAAGAAGGCGAATACTACTTGCTTGGTGCTGAACGTCAATGCTCGGGTGGCAAGATCGACATCCACTTGACTGCTGTCGATGTCCACGACATTGGTGCTGACGATGGCGAAGGCAACAAGAACCAATTCGACCAAGGCGGTTACCTGAACTCGACCACCACCGAGCCCGGTCCTCCTGAATACACCACCACCACCATTCCTTGCCCCAAGTGTGAAGGTGGTGCCACCACTATCCCGGTTCCTGTTCCTCAAATTCCTAAGCCTTCGAAGGAAGAAGGTGACCATGGCCATGTTACCACCATCCCTGTTCCTCCTGAATCGACCAACCGTCCTCCTCCTGAATTCACCACCACCACCATCCCTTGCCCCAAGTGTGAAGGTGGCTACACTACCATTCCCGTGCCTGTTCCTCAAGTTCCTCAACCTTCGAAGGGCAACGAAGGTGATGCTACTACCATTCCCGTGCCTGTGCCTCAAATTCCTAAGCCTTCGAAGGGCAATGAAGGTGAACGTACCACCATTCCTGTTCCTCCTGAATCGACCAACCGTCCTCCTCCTCAAACCACCAACCAGCCTACTCTTGCTGGTCCTTCGAGAGAACCCGAAACCCACCAATCGACTGGCGTGGTTCCTCCTCCCCAAATCGACGAAAGCAACGGTGCTTCGCAACTCGGTCTTGGTGCCGCCGCTGCTATTGCCGCCATTGCCATGATCGTTTAATTTCTACCCCTAACACCTCTTGGATACTGAATTTTTTAAGTTATCCCACTAGTACGAGAATGTATGACTATTTTGATGAATCTAACAATTTAATTTTTTGAATTACATCGTAGTGTGAGTTTAGTGTAGTCTAGAAAAATTACCATTACTCTAATGATTTTACCTGGTCGATCGTTTGTTGGGATTTTCTTCGTGTGTTCTTTTTTTTTTGACTCCTGGCACATGAAGGATTCGTGTTTGCTGGATTTCTTGGATTGCTAGTAAGGGTGGACAATCATTGAACCAAAGACTACATAATACACGAGATGCAAACAAACCACGGACGCGGTGAAATCACGACTTTGCCGGCACTGGTCGCGTCGACAGCGTCGGTAGCTATGAATAGAACACTACGGCATTTGTTCAAACACCTGGCGCCATAGCGTGGTGTGTAAATGGCAATAAATGGTTTTGTGATTACAGGCAAATTTCGACTAGTAGTTACCGAATGCGTGCAGAAAAACTGCTCAGGTTTGGCGTCGACTAGACATTCGATTGATGGTCTACCCCTCGAAGGCTAAGAATATTGATGGACTACTGTCAGGACGATCTAGTGGACATTAGGGTGTATCACCTCAACTTTGTTGCCGCTATCCCCTGAAGGTGGGTTGATAAACGGCAGACTCGATCCACGCGAATCTAGGTGTCACTGACTGCAGTAGCGGGGGGTTCCGAACATCACAAATGCAAACGACGTCATAGCGACCGGGTGAGGCCTTGTCGCAAGCCCCGCCTTTCGTCTACACCGTGTATATCTGCCAACACGACAAGCGGCGCCGTGTTTACCCAGTAGCAAATACCAACCACAAAACTCGCGAACCCAACTTAATTTTCGACCGCAAAACCAACTGGAGACGATTTTTTGGGTATTATGAATGTAATCGTAGCGATATCAGTGGAGGAACCGGGGTTTGTTTGCAGCCCCAGCCTCCGGTATGTTTTGTTCAAAAAGTCCGCCCCAAATCACACTACCTACGGTATCATGCAACGGTTCACAACCTAGTGGAGATTGCCGCCGTCCGCCTCGAGCGCGCTACTATCGTAATTCTAAAAACACATTTCATCTGATAGTATACGGCTCCTTCAGTCGAGAGGCTCGAACAATGGGAGCTGTGAGTGTGTTGACTGTGAGCCAAGAAATGTTTTGTTTGCTTTGACTTCACGTGTCGCGAACGTTGGGGTTCGACCTATCACTAAAGATGCGACACGGCGGGTATTAGCAAATCCCGACTAAAACTGATAGCTCCAATCGACCCATCAAGTCCCATGGTAGAATAAAAGAAAAAAAAGGCAAGAAAAAAACGTCGGGGGACGGCGGCAGCTGTTTCGTGACTGTGATCCTGATGCTGTTCTGTGTCTCCTACGCGCTAACTTGCTTGAAGAGTAATGCGCTGTACAAGGTGCAGGTTGCATATTTACGTTGTAAAATAATCTTGAACGCTAGAACCACAACATCTGGCCGCCATTCGAAAAACTATAAGAATGGCATGAATTCTCTACTGGTCAATATCAATCTCCACTCGTTACAATGAAGACTGCTTTCACTCTCGCTACCCTCGCTGCCATTGCCACCGCCGCTAAGACCTTCGGTGTCATCATCTCGTCCACCGGCACTGTCTTGCACCAATCGTCGATTGGCATCCAAAACTCGCAAGTCATCACCCCTGGCGGTGATGCTCCCGAATTGGAGCTCAACGACAAGCAACAATTGGTCAACAAGAAGACCGGTAAGTACATTGTTGTCGAAGACAACATCCTTGTCGAATCGTCGGAACCCGGCACCTTGTGGTCGTTGGAAAACAACAACTTGACCCCCACTGCTGGTGCTTTGCAAGCTTGCCAAGAAGGCGAATACTACTTGCTTGGTGCTGAACGTCAATGCTCGGGTGGCAAGATTGACATCCACTTGACCACCGTTGACGTCAAGGACATTGGTGCTGACGACGGTGCCAAGGAAGACGACAACAAGGACCAAGGTCAAGGCCACGAAGGCCCCAAGAACGGCACCGTGATCGTTGAAGAATGCCACAAGTGTGAAGAAGGCCAAAACAACCAAGGCCCCCACCCCCAAGTTGACCAATTCGAAAACGGTGCTGGTCAACTCGGTGTTGGTATTGCTGCCTTGGCCGCTGGTGTCGCCATGTTGCTTTAAGCGTACGGCTGACTGAGATACCCCAAGCTAGTCTATCACTAATACAATGTTGTTTCATCTAAAATTCTGGAGATAGTACACCACGGTTTACTTTTTCTTGTAGGGTTTGTTGGGGAGGAAAAGAAAACCTCCCATTGTAGTATAGGAGGTCAGTTTCAGTTGTATCTACCCCACAAAGTGACCCAGGGCCTGCGTCCTGCAGGTGCGCACGTTTCTTTCGGGCTTGATACGTATCATTATTATGTGAAACCTACATTATATGCCGTAATTTCCGGGCTTACGCCCCTAAACGGATGCACGCAGCAACTACCAACAGACGCATGCATAAAAAGGGTGCTGGCCCGCGTCGCCCGATGTTACATTATGCTGTGATGAATCGGCAAAACCCACCCTAACTGAACAATAACCAAGAATCTATTTTTGGATATCATAGGCTAACGCCAAAAGCTACTTCCTCCTCCTACTTGCCTCGTCTAACTGCTTTGTGATCTATGGTCTCCTTATGAAAATCAAAACACCAAAACATTGGCATGGCAGCAGTTTGACGGTCGTCACCGTGGTTGCTGAATGTTTTGTACTTTCGTGGAGTTCCAAAGAGGAAGGTCAGTTTCAGGTTACTTCGTGAGGTAGCTTTGGTAGTGGTAGCCTTTATTATGGTCTCTATAATCCAAGGAAAAATTAAAGTCAATTCCAGGAGATAGGTGATATTGTGAAGAACTGATCTCGTGTGATAGAATTTACTGTGATAGAATTCATTGTGATAGATGTCACTACAAACGGCTGAATGGTAATCACCATGTTAGATTGACTAGATAGCCTCCAAAATCGGTAGAGTGTTAATCATCGTTAAGGGCTAAGTGGTAGTCATCGTGAGTGGCTAAGTGGTAGTCACTGTGAATGGCCAAGTGGTAGTCATCGACGACTTAATGCTAATGTTATATCGTAATCATTACTATGTACAAATTGCGAAGGAAACCGGTTTACTTATTGATCCCGCGCTTTTCCAAAAAGTCCTTGGCTTCGTTGACCTTAGTGGCAAGGAACGGCGAACCGCCCTTATCCGGGTGGTTGGCCATCATCAACTTCCGGTGTTGTTCCTTCAACTTGGCCTTGGACAAGTTCAGTTCCTTCAAGTTCAAGATCTGGAGAGCTTCCTTAGCCGACATCTTGGGGCCAAACGCTCCCTTGACGAACGCCTTCCCGTTGATACCCGGTTGCTTCAGTTTGACAAATCCCAGGGCAAAGTAGACGACACCAAGGGCACCCATGCCGGTGATCCACGGGTGGGCTCCCATCCAATCGCACGCTTGGTCAAAGTACCATTCGGCCGAGCCTTCGGGCGCAGCCTTCCGCTGGAGCTGGCCCGTGTACTGGAAGTTCTGAGGAGACGGCTGCAGCTGCGAGTGGTCTTCCCCGGGGATCGGCAACGTGGGGGCGTTCATGGTGGTAACTGGCAATGAGTCGATGGACGATGAGAAATTTTGTGCGGCGCGAACTTTGATGGTGGGGGAGGAAGCTATCGATTGCCATGGAACTATCGGTTAAATGACCACCGTCCAAGGTGGCAAATTAATGTAGTGATGAGTGTTTAGTGTGGAAAAATACTAGTATTTATTTGGGTTATTTGTGATGTGTTTTTCCTCGAATCAGGTCTCTTAATGGTCCTGAGAGTGAGCGTCGTGTGGGTCATTCCTTGTGATAAGAGTCACACCTAAGCCACCCACAATCTCCATAAAATGTTACAACCCATGTTCAACTTAGTTAAACACTACAGTAATATATTCATCAATAATCTGTTCATTTTGTTCATTTAATTTATTGTTGGCTTATGATGTATTACCACTAACCCCACCACCAATGGACTCTCATCGCACTTATGAGCGAGCCCCGGGAAAAGTCCAAGCTGCCCACGCCTGAGCCCCGCCAGGCCAAACAGAGGAAACCACAACTGGAGGAAGAATTCCAGGCTCAGAAAACTCAGTACTGGACCGAGGGACCCGCCGTCACCGACCGAGGATGGCACGTACCCCTGGATCCCGATACCTTCACCTGGGACCTTACCCTTAAACCCCAACGCAACCGGTTGATCCAGGCGTTGGAGTATACCTATTTCAATCGCGATTATGAACTATGTCTTCGACTTGTCACTCGGGGCCAGCAGCTCTTTGCTGACGTCAAGGACGATAAGCTGACTCGCAAGCAACGAGCCGAGCTTGAGTCGGTGGGAGACAAATGTCGAGCCAAGCTTGGGCTTTCAGCCTAACAATATTATTCTTATTTCATTCATTACAGTCATTACATTATGGTAGCTAAAGCCATATCCTTAATTCGATAAAGCTTACTTTGCGTAACTTGTATTCATCATCAGCGCCTTCGTCTTCAGCCACCACCGTATCCACCACCTCATTGGTACCAGTAAACACTTCGACTTTGCGGTCACCAAACTCTTGCAGCAACAGGGCCACCGTGGCCATGGCTTTGCCCATTCCCTTGACGGTGAAGAACTTTACCAGTTGGTAATTGGTGGCTCGTTTGCGATGGATTCGCTTGAGTTTGGCGTGGATTTGCTTCACTGCTGACACGTAGGGCGTTGTCAGCTTGACAAGAAACGTCAGGTCATATTCCACTTGGGTTGACGCCTTGCGGGACGGTCGTTGTTTGATTTCCCGTTTCCCCTTCATTCGCGCCGTGAGCTGGAGATGAGATCCAGGTGCATTGAGAGATACACCCTCGATTACGTCATTACGACTAAGACCAAATTACAATAAAAGTGCTGGAAGTTCAGATCAATCGCAAACACCGTTGGATTAAGATTGACACTAAATTACGAAGTCTCGGAGATTTCGGTCGATCGCAACCGTTCTCTTAGAAAGTACTCGTCATAGTCAGACAAATTATCGGTATTGGTTGATTTTTCCAGGGTAATCACAGTCTAAAAACATAACATACAGTTACCAAGCCTAAATATCACGAAGAGACAATAATACCATCGTCATAAACTCAATTTCGGTTACATTTTATAGTCAAACTCACGTAAGCCTCTGAACTCAATTTTCTTTTTATCTTGGGCTAACGCGTCTTAGTCGCGAACGCGTGTGCGTACTACTGTACACTACTTACCATCTTCCCCACCCAGCAAAAAGAATGAAGCGACGGGTTGACGATGACTATGGCGACCAAGGGAAACGACAACAACTCCAAAGAATCCATACTGAAGCCCACCAACGGACGGTGGCATTGATGATGGCGCTGGCTCGCTATCTTTCTACTCCAGACAGCTCCCAAGAAAGCGAAGATGAGGCTCCCCAATCATCATTCCATCAACGTCCATTCTGGCCCCAAATCACCCGTGTGGTCAATTGACGTTCCATAATTACTTTAGCATTAATATTATAAGATTTCATGAACCCTAAGACGGCTGTGGTCGTTGGGATATGTCTATATGTGTGGGTCTATGCCAATTCCGCCGCGGCCCAAGTCGGCAACACAAACGAGGCCTGATGCATTTCGGGAGAGTAGTATTTAAACAGTTGTCCCTGAGGTAACGGTCGGTGGGGCTGGCGTAAGTCGAGGTCGCCGTTGGGCAGCGCTACCACGAGCCCCAATTGCCCTCCAGTATAGGAAGGCATGTAGCACTGGCAATAAGCGACATTGGCAAATACCAGCCGAGCCTTACGAGTAAGCTGTTTCAAGTAATCCAAGTTGAGCCACACGTTTTCACTCAGTTGCATGATGACGACTCCCAGAGGCGATAACGCTTGTCGAAGCAATTCAAAGTACAGAGTCTCGAAGAATTCCATCGCCGGACCTTCGGGATCCAGCAGATCAGTAATGATAACATCGTAGTTCGCTCCCTGAGCTTCCTGGAGGAATTTAAACCCATCGGTGATGGTAATGGTGGCTTTAGGATGGTCGATGGCCGTGGTCATTTGCGGCAAGTATTTTTGGGATAATTTAATCACCAGAGGGTCGATTTCTACCATCGTCACCAGGTCAATGGTATCGCTATGTTTGACGACTTCTCGAAGCACCCCACAGTCACCACCACCAATAACCAACACCTTCTTTGGTTGGGGATGAGCCATCATTGCCACGTGGGTGATCAATTCCTGGTAAGCAAATTCGTCCCGTTCGGTACACTGAACAATACCATTAAGTACAAGCACATTACCGTAGGTGGTCAGCTTAAAGATGAGGATGTGTTGGAACTCCAGTTGTTCTTCGTGTAACACTTCGGCGACTTCGAGGGCAAACCCTTGGCCGGGGAAGGTCGAGGAGTCGCGTTCGATGAACCACGGCACGCCGTCGATGTCGTGGATGTACCGAGTCATGGGTGGTTGATTATTGGGGTTTTGCGGTACCGTAGTGGGTTTGCAGTTGGTAAATTGAGACTGGCATCGCTCGTCCTGCAGGTAGTCGGAAAACACCACCAGTTCGAGTCCTGGCACCATCATTTTACTATTTCTTAGGTGTACCGGGGGAATGTGAGTCGTATCATCACCCCACTGCACCTATAGCGGTGATGATGATCATCTAGGATACTGGTCATCCTAATTAAGCAAGTGATCATGATTATTGGTCAAGTCGACTCCATCCCCTATTTGCATCCCCTCCTCTACCATTTAAATCTAGGTATACCTAAGCGATCGGCCAATCGGCTCGTCGTCCCCGCTCTGCAAGATCAACCTGCTCTTTAACAACGTTATTGTCTCTACCTATTGTTTTTTGCCGGCACTCGCGACATTACCGATACTACCGATAAAAAACCCCATCATCGCAACTAAGCCACCATCTACCCGTCGTTTACCGCTTGGCTTTCCCCAGCAAGAGCAACCAGCCAAGCAGGGGTGCTTCCCGACACTAAGCTGCACCGGTCCGTCGACATCTCCGGTTCCGGGCGTGACCGTTAACTACTAAAAGCTGATGGCAATAGGGAAAATGCTCCGGTAATGGCACAAAGCGCACAATTCCCATTTGTCATCAACGGTACATGGTCTCGGGCCGAAGTGATATCAGTATAAACACAATCACCACCAAACCGAAGTGAGAGATGTATCCGTATCTCCATCGGCTAACGGTTAACGGCTAACGGCTAAGATGTAACTGTATCTTCTAAAAATTGTGACCACTCCTAGAAAGTAAATTGCTAGCAGCCGACGGCCGACGGCGATCCATTGGTTCCCGGAGATTCCTGGAGGTTTCTCGAGGGTGCCGGCATTCCCTAGTAGCAGTTGGCGAAGTTCGTATGGGGAATGGGGAAATAACCTTTTTCCTGGGTATGAGCCCGAGGCACCGGTGATATCGACCCATCGGTGCCGTGGCAAGGATCTGACTACGATGGCAACCCGCTTGCTGGCGATGGTGTTGTCAACACCACCCGAAAAAAAAGTGTGACTCGGACGTCGTAAAAGAGTCACTCCACGTTCGGCTATCGTCGGATTGGTGGTGGTATGATCCCGCAGGCGCCCATCACCTGCAGTGGAGTGCTGGCAGCAGCAGCAGCAGCGGGGTGAGAATCGGTGTTACCGGTTACGAGCCCCGCCCCCGCTTGACGCCTCCAGGTTTTAAATACAGATTTAGCTCCGAACCACTTCGGGGAACGCAGGCAAATAGGTGGATCACGTGTGACACCTCCCCACACCCGCCACCGAGCCCCGGGGGTGTCCCCCACCCAAGCGAAATATCCTCCTCTACCTACGTGTTCGCTTCGTAGATATATTTCCGAAACGTCTCCAGCATTCTCGTCTCTTCTCCAGCATCCATGTAATTACCTTAGTAGCTTCAGCCTTGCTCGATCGACAGGCTTCTGCCGTTATCGCCCGACACCAGCCGACACTGACAAATTATTCGGAGTGGGTACTGCCGTCTTCCGACATCGCCGAGGTCGCTTGTCTCAGGCTGGAGCCTACTTTTTGGGTACTTCACCAGATCTGTTGTGGTGGTTAACAATATGGGCGATTAGGTAACCCGCATGGGAAATATACAATATTTCCTCGACGATGCCGCGAGGGGAGGCACCGCTACCCCACTTTTGGGTTGTTTCGGATTTTTTTTTTTCTTCGGTTCTGTTTTTTTCTGTTTTTTTTCCCTGTTGTTCTTTTTAAAAAAGAGGCTTGCTTTTTTTTTTTTTGGTGGGGCCCCCGCCCTATGGGGCTTAGGCGACGTCGTGCACTCAACGACGTGGTAGGGTGATAGCTACCATCAGCAAGGCTAACCCACCACTTAATTCCGGAGCCGTCGGTGATTTTAGGATGTTGCTAGCGTGAGCGGGCCGCGGGTGATCTCTGTCCTACCGACATTCGCATCGTCTCTCGGAACTTCTGTCGCCTGATGTCGGCGGGCTGTCCTGTACCGTTGGTAATGGTGCAGCGGCGTCCCCCCTCAAAGGCAACCCATTACCTTTCGCACTCGCCCTGCATAGAATCCGTCAAATTTTTCTAACGTCATTCAAAAACCCAACCCACCCTCCAACCAACCCCCTTTAGTTCGTTCCGTGCTTGCTTCCCTCGTACCAGCCTCGTTTGCCCAAACTCAAACTCCCCATTCCCACAAATGAACGCCGAATCTCGACCAGCCCGGGTGTCCGCGTTGTGGACGTCCGGCGTCCTCGCTCGTGTGCTCCTGGCTGTCTCCGCCATGTGGGCGTTGTTGCTGTGGACGCTGTCGACGGTTGTTGTCGACCTCCCAGCTCCCGCCACCACCTCTAAGAGCTTGAAACAGGAACCGGAACAAATCCTGAATAAGTCCAACAACTCGCTTTTCCCCAAGGCGGGCAAATTGGACCACCACGTTGTTACTGATGATGGTAGTGATGATGATCACGATGATTGTGGCTCCATCGACCTGGAAGTGATGATGAACCCGACGTTGTGTTCTACGGGTCTCACTACGCAAATCATGCCGTTCAAGAACGAAAACGGTGAACTTGAATGGACGTTTGCCGATAAAGAACTGGGCGGCGACGAACTCGACGCGTTCCGCCTTTCGCCGCTGACATCCAACGAACTGGCCAAGTCTCTCCTGACACCACTGCTGCTGGATAACCTCCAGGGCGACGCCAACAACCTCCACGCCTGTCCTTACTGTTCGGCCACGTTTAAGATTCGTGGCTACTTGACTCGCCACTTGAAGAAGCACGCTACCAAAAAGGCATACCTGTGCCCCTTCCATCAGTACACCACCTACGTCGACGACAACAACATCACCCACAAGTGCCATCCCAACGGTGGTTTCTCGCGGCGTGATACCTACAAGACCCACTTGAAGCTGCGCCATTTCAAGTACCCCAAGGGTACCCGGACCAAGGAAAGAGGGTCGTCGTCGGGTTCGTGTGGGTTGTGCGGAGAATACTTTAACAACCCCGAGATCTGGTGTGAAATCCACATTGAAGGCGGCCAATGTAAGTTCTTGCCTCCCGGGTTCAAGGGGAAGTCCCGTATCCTCAAGAAGTTGGAAAAGCAAGGCAAGCAAGGGATCCCACCGGACTTTGTCCAGAACTACGACTTTTCCTCGTTGACCAATCTGCAAGGCAACACTTCTGACGGCACCGCCGGCATGACTCCCAGCTTGACCCCTGGCTCCAACACCAACTCGACGCCGCTGGGACTGTCGCCAGGGAGAATCCTGCCTCCTGCTAACGGCCAGCAGATGCTGATGGCCAGCACCACGTCGTCGCAAATGGTGGGTACTCCTAACGGGGTGTCGACCTACGACTACAACCACACCCTGCCGGCGGCGTCGATTCTGCTGCTGATCCCGCCGCTGAAGCTGCCACCGGTGCCGGTGACCGCCAATGGTGTTGGCACCTCGTCGCAATTGCCCCCGCCTCACTACCCTCTGTTTACTCACGAGGACCAGTTGATGATGGGCATCCCCCTCGAGATCCACAACCCCGCCGAAGTACATGTTGCGGCTCAGGACGACTACGACGATGAGTTTTGTTTGGACACCGACCAGTTGTACATGTACGATTCGTACCAACGGGTCATGGAGGTTCCTCCACAATTCTCTTTTACCGCGTAAATTTTACTCGGTTATTGGAAACGACGTCATGAGCATTACAACACAACATGTATTTATATTAGGGTTTTATATCGGTTTAGGTTAGATTGGAATAGGTTAAGAAAAATGTTTTGTACTTTTACACCAACTTGTAAGTGTTTATCGACTAATGTTTTAATTATAAGTGTTTGATCTATCATAAGTGTTTATTCTGTTGTAAGTATACTTATCAAGCACTATGATTATTTACTTTGTGTTGAGTTTTGTAAGTGTGTCTTGCAAGAGTGTGTTGTAAGACAATTGTGTGTTGTAAGAGTGTATGATGTGGCAGAATAGCCTGTTGTAAGAATGTAGTGTGTTGTAAAAGAGTTGTGTCTTGTATTATGTCTTGTATTATGAGCTGTAAGTGTACTTGTAAACGTTGTAAGGGTGATGTATTGTAAGGGTGTAGGTTGTAAGGGTGTAGTTGGAGGAAATTGACGGATACCTGATGATAACCTTAATCTCTGCATGAACAAAAATTCGTCATTTTGCTCATGGTTGCAATTCTTTGTAATTCCGTTGCAATCTGTCGAGTATCCATTGTCTTATTCGGCTCACACGATGGCAACTCCGACCGATAATAATCCCGCACAAAAATCCCCCGAATCGCTGGGTAATGTCGACAAAGTCTAGGCTTAGTGTATCTATATGTGTGGCGACTAAAAAAAGTCATGGTTTTTGTGTATGATTTTTCCTTTTTTTCCGTTTAGGTTTTTTTTCTCCGGGGGGGGCAATGTTTCTTTTCCCTTCTGGTATTTCGCCGAAATTCTGCTGGAAATTTCTCCGAATTACACCCATAACCAGGAGGGGAATGCATGTTTGACAATAGAACAATAATGCCAACAATTGGTCGAGCCTTTAGGGGTCAGTGGTTGATGGACAATGTCTCAATTGTCATGTGATCATTTCCTTGCATGGAACACTAACTAACTTTGGCATTAAGACTGACGATCAACAAATCACTTCATGATTATAATTACAACGAACCATCGTCTAGAGGTCGTTGCATATTTAGGTGCTGCAAACAAACGTAATCATACTTTTATTTACCCTGAGGAGATATCGATACATTGGGGATGATACTGTATCGTATTCTCGAATCATTCTTAATTTGTGACACAAATCGATACGATGTTACATTTTTTTTCTCTCTTCTAAACTCCGTGTTACCAAATACTGTCCCTATAACCACAGTTTAAAGTTGCCGGACATTTGCGTGTGAGAGGCTAGAGCATGAGTAATTAGTGACAAATAGAGGTATACGCCGCTCGTGATCAGGTTGTTTCATAAACCAGGTAATCTATAACATCAACGGCAAGTATTGGCGACCATCTAGACATTGGTGCTGAATCTACTAGGTCTTGAGCCCGCTGTTTGAGATATCTTCAGTCTTCCACTTACAATCAAAAGAGTGTCGTAGATATCAAATTTTTCAGAAGAAACTTCCTCAACAATAATGTCGGTGTTGGTATTGTCATCAATCTTGGTCATTGTTGACTGGGAGGGATGATGCATTGTGCTAGTGTTTTAACTTTGTCGTTGTTTCAGTAGTTAGACATTAGTAGTTAGACGATAGCGTTAGTAGTGACGGCTGAAGCAAAGACCAACGCGTGTCAGCTGTAAACTAGTAGACCGACTTTTATTTCCAACCCCTAAGGCTTAGTCAAGACATTTAGTGAGCACATTTTCCATCAAACTGAACACAAATTGACTTTGTACAATTTTGGTGATGCTGCACCGCTAATCTATTGCTGGACAAAGGTTTTATGATGACAAAATCAAACAAGTAGACCCAAATTCATGTCCAATTAAAGCGTTGCCTTGAGCTAAATGGATACAAATTCATATATGATAAGAAATTCACGTAAGACAGTGATAAGCACCGAGATAAGACCCCAGTCACATTTAAGTGTATATGATCTACGTGTGTGTAATGAAATAGACTAGTTTATTACTATCCACTCGGGTTAGCCCATTATTCAAAGTCGTTACGCACTCTCTGTTTGTGGTTCGATGAGTTTCATCTAAATGATTGCGCAACTGAGACTTGATACCAATTACTAATCGATTAAACTAAATATGACTCGCTGAATCACACCAATTGGAACCAATCACCAATATCACTGTAACCATGAAACCTCCAAAGCTAGTCGGCGATGCTGATGCCATGTTCGTCCCCCTGACCGGAAGATGCGGTTACCCCTTGAAGAGTGCATTGCGGGACATTACTTGATGTAGAAGCACCACCTCCATGGCATTGATGTTCAATCCAACCTTTTATTGTTTGTAAGTTAAGTGTTTCAACAAACAAAGCAACAAACCGATTAACTCACACTTTAGTTGACCACAAGTACTAACACCGAAACTTACTGGAAACTGTGGACTGTGCACTTTGTGTTGTATACCACAAGAACTCACCAACGATTAAAGAGTCTAGAAAGTAATCTGACTTTGAGAGTCATTGTAAGTAGCTCCATTACAATAAAGATTAGTAACCCTGACCATATACTGTCAGATTCGAGTGAATCGGCAACGGTCAGATTCAGGTAAATTGGCAACGGTCGGTAACGGTCGGTAACGGTCAGATTTGAGTGAATCTATGGTGGTCCGTTTCGGATTAATTGATGGTGGTCCGTTTCGGATTAATTGATGGTGGTCCGTTTCGGATTAATCGATGGTGGTCCGTTTCGGATTAATTGATGGTGGTCCGTTTCGGATAAATTAATGATAATCCGTTTCGAGGAAATCGGTAACGGTCAAATCCGAGTAAATCGATCAAAGCCAGATCCAAGGAAAGGTCAGTATTTATAGTTACAGAATTACTATCATCACGTTGCACTAATTATAAACCAATAGTACAAACCATACTTTTTTCTTCACGTTACAAAAAAAAAGAGGGAAAAAAAACTGTTCCGGCGTTAGTCATTAGCAATGTGGCACCCGAGAGGCTACTCCGGGTTGGCCACATGGAGGATTTTTCGACTATAGTCGGCATCGTCGGCTAAGGAGCCTTCACTTAGACGGCGTCGCCCCATCATCACCGGGTTCAACCGGGGATCAGGCAACGCCGGCGGCCGCACGCCACCCACGGCGTGGGCGTCCAGAGGATGGTCAAAGGGGTTGGTCATGGGCATATCGAGAGCCCCGTTGCGCAGACGCTTGGAGCCCTTAGCGGTATTACCACGACCTAGAGCGGGGACGTCGTCAAACTTCTCGCCACCGTACTCGTAGTCTTCTTCGTCGTCGCCCAGCTGGCGGCGCCATCTGATGAAGAAGAATGCCATCAAGGCAATGACAATGGCCCCACCAACACCACCAACCACGCCACCGACGATGGCGCCGACGTTGGTCGAACTCTTCTTCTTGTTCTTGTCAGAGTCCAGGGCCAGCGCCGAGGCCAGCGCCAGCGACGTGGGGTTGGCGATGCTCAGCGTCTGGGTGATGGTGACCACGGAGTTGCCCAGGGTCAGCGCGGTGTAGATGAGGGTGTATGTCAGCGGCGACGCGTCGTGGGAGGTGGTGGCAGCGTCGTCAGAGCGAGCAGCAGTGTCGGAAGTCGACGATGCGGTGGTGGGGGAACTGGTGGTGGTGGTGGTGGGAGAAGTGGTGGTAGCAGAACTGGAGCTGGTGGTCGCAGTGGACGTCGATGACGTTGTCGTGTCCAGCAGGTCCAGTTGCAGGTCCAGCCCTGTATCGGGGACATCGGGGTTGGCAAAGATGCCGTAGGCGTTCAGGCCACCGCAGTTCATGGTGCCGAACCCTTTACAGGGAACGTTACACGAGCCCAGCAGTCCCAGCGGCTTCAGCTTGAGACAGTAGCACTCGCCGCCGTTCTTCATGGCAATGTAGGGGAACTTGCCCTTACCGGCACACTGGGTCTGACACCACAGCGGCGACGAGTAGATGTAGTCGCCTGCCAGCACCGCGTCCAGCACTGACTGGACACAGAGCACTTGCTGGTCGGAGTCCAGCGCCACCAGCGTCGGTATGAGCGACATTAATAGTAATAACGCGAGCGTCTCCATGACTGTAGGGAATATAGGGAGTATTCTAGACTTTGTAAAGCTTTTTTCTTGTTTCTGTTGGGGATGTTTCACTAGATCTGGATGATTTAGCAAATAACAGTACCTGGATCAACGGGAAGGAACGGGAGGGAACCACAGGCGATCGAAAGGAAGGATAGGGTTATAGGAAATGTGGATAAACGATCGGCTAGCCAAAGCGATGGGATTAGGGAACGGAAACGGGAGCGGGATAACGAACTCCTCGCTAGCAACAGTGACACAAATTGGCACAACAGGCGATCCACAGCAATAATAAAGGAACCAAGTAACAAACAACCACAAGCACCCGGAAGTGATGGAGAAAACGAACGGTTTGGGGGTATATGGGTTGAAGAAAGGTAGAGGAAACTAACGCCGCCAAGGGGGTTTTTTTTTGCCTCACCTGGAGTCGCGGCGACAGGTTTGGGAGAATCTCGTCCTGCACACAGTTGGGGAAAAGAAGCGTTTTTTTTTTTTAGTATATTTCTTTTGTGGCTTAAACCATCACTAATAGAGGGGACACCGCCTTTTGTGTTTTTTAGGAGGTGATGGCCGGAATCCCGAAACGTGAGGAGTATGCTGTTTTCTGTAGTGATAACTAGTAAATTACGTTGATTTCCAAGTCCTCTAGTAATGTCAATTGGTTTTAGGAGGTACCGATCGGCATCGGAGACCGGTCGGCCAGCGCTATTTTGAAAAATGATATCGTGACAATGTAGAGTCTAAAATTCCCCAATGCGTCCACGCGTTTTGCGGGCGATGGTGGTTGTATGAGAATAGGTGCGACGCGACGTCGGCCCTGCGAGGAAGGGCGTCGGTCCCCCTGCGACTCCCGTTTCGTGTAAAGGCTAGGGGAACTATTACCGAAACGAGATCAAGAGGAATCGGTGGCTTTGGGTCGGTAAAAGTTATGGTAGTTGTGATGGGATTTAGGTCATCAATCGGGGACTAGTTAGCAACTGTCCCAAGAGGAATGTGGGCGGTGACGACGGCTAAACCTGCCTCGGGCCCAGTGGCCCCATCGGGACGCCCGAGGTCAGCCTCCCCTGTTTCGTCCGTCAACACACGCACTCGAGGCATGGTCGCGTGGGTTTGGCACGTCGCGCATGCATGGGGCGCGCGCAGCTCGATTTATTATGCTGGCGCCCACTTCCGTCAACAACAACATTGGCGGCACGTGACGCGCCCGCTGGCGCCAGCCGATGATCCGAGGGTGAACCCCTCCGTCCATCGTCCCCTCCTCCAATCGGACGCATTGTGTTTGTGCCGAATCGGGACAATTGGCGATTCAGGGATGGGCTCGACAATGGCAAACGGCGCCCAGGGAACAATCGCTGTTGGCGCCGGGCGCTACTAGCGGCGCCACTAGCGCCACCGGGCGCCACCGGAGCGCGTCGTGAAACCCACGGCGACCTGCGGTCACCACTGTAACCGCGTTGGGGAGCCAGGTGAGGTGCCGCTACAAAGCGTCGGGTTTACGCAAATTACGACCTGAAGCAGCATTGTGGGAATTGTGTATTGTATGGTGATAACGCCTAAAAACCGAAGATGTCGTCGATGGCTCTCTTGGCCTTTTTCTTCTTCTTGTCCTTTTTACTCTTTTTGGTGCGAGTAGTCGTCGCTGTCACCGCGTCGATGGCGCTCATGTCGACAGTGCTCTCGGCACTTCCGACACTGCCGGCACTGCCGGCGTGCGGAGGTGACGGAAACAGCAGTGCCGACACCATCTTGGGTCGAGAATCATCGATAATACCAACATCAAGCTCGGCGAGTAACGCATCGACCTTGGCCACCACACCAATAAGAGTGATGCCAAGATTGATAAACTGACCAAGGGCAAGGATCAGATTAAACTCCCAGTAGCATTTGGGGAGAAGGCGTTTGCGGAGAAAGGTGATGGTGGTACCATCGTCGGGGTGTTGCACCACCCACCGGAGCTTGCGGTGGAGGATGGAAAAGTACTTCCACCACGTGCTTATTCGGTGCTGGTTGCGGCTGCGGTAGTATATGAGATGGACGATCTGGTATTCATTGATGAGAGCCTCCGGGGCTTCCACCATGGTGTGCGTGAGATGAGATGGGACGGCTTTTACAAACTTTATCAACCCCACGGATAAGGAATTCTACAATACTGTAAAAACCACATAAATCAAAGGCTTATAATTTAGTTGAACTAATTCTGTTAATTTTTGTGTCTTCTATTTAGGATCATCGCTTATCTTTTAGGATATAGTAAGGAGAGTCTCATCAATATAACACCTAAATCCATAAAAACACGATTGATCAAACTAAACTTAAAACGTTTCAATTAGTCATAGTCCCAGTCATCATATTTCAACAATCTCAACCCATTTTGTAACTTATAGTGGTAACTGCCGTAATCCTATCACCATCTCATCCTCATCGCATTTTCCTGATTGCGAAACCATGAGTGAAGCCATCCTCGAGCAGACGGCCCAGTTGCCGCCGGACCAGGCGCTTGCCCTCCTCAATCAACACCGTGACCAGTACCTGGAGGATGTGGCCTTCCTTTCCCACTTGGCTGAGTGTGCTCTCGAAGTAGGGGACGTTGAAGACGCTTACGCCGCCTTAACCAAAGCCTGTGAACTCGACCCTAGTGCCGCCCAGGGCCCGGAAAAGTTCTTTTCCTTGGGCCAAATCACTGGCGGAGAAGAAGGCGTGGCTTACTTGAACATTGGCCTTACGGCGTTACGAAATACTCTTGAAAATGGCGTTACTACTCCTGACTTAGTGGCAAAGATGATCCTGGCCATCTTTGCCAGCGTCGAGATCTGGTTGACTGATCTCAGCGAACAGGAACAAGCGTTAGCCAAGTGCCACGAGCTTTTGGAATACGCTCACCAGCTCGATGCCACCAACGGCGAAGCCTATGCTCTCCTGGCCCAAGTGCTCATCCTCGAAAACAAGTTTGCCGAAGGCCAGCAAGCCGTTGAAAAAGCCTGGGAACTTACTCAGCAACGGTTGACGCAATTGGCCGCGGAAGGAAGCCAGGACCCGTTTGTCTACGTCGAATTGATCCAGCCAATGGCGTCGATGATCAAGCTGGCGTTGGAGACGGCGTGCTACGAGTTGGCGGCGCAAATGTGCCAGCGGGTAGCGGAAATCGACGACAACATCTTGGAGATCTTCTACTACGAGGCCCTCGCCCACCTCATGCTGGCCAAACAGGTGCTTGGGCTTGATCTTGATGCTGAAGCCACTGTGGTGGCTGAAGCGGCTAAGGACAATGCCGAGGTGGAAGCGATGGTCGCCGATGCTCGGCTGGCGCTTACCCAGGGTTTCCGAGTGATTCAGACGGCTGAAGACGCCGATGCCGATGTGGTGGACCAAGTGCAATTAATGCTTAACCAGTTGGGCGGCCCCAACATGAAGGAGTTGATGCCTCAGCGGGATGCTGATGTCGATGTGGAAGGGTGGGAGGAAGAGCTAGACGATTAGAATGTGCATAATGACTAATAGATTTTAAGACAAAGGGTAGTGATGGATGGCACTTGATGGCGTTAACGCAAAACAGGAAGCTGCTAATAATGACCCAGTACTCAATGTGTGTATCCCTAGCCAACAAAAGATACATATCAGAGGCTATACTCATATGAGTACCACACTGTTGAGTTGACCAGATGTTGATGAAGATGAGATAGGGATAAGCTGAAAGCTCGCGATATCAACTGAAAAATGTGGCGACATGAACGGTTTGTTTTCCCCTTACTCCAAGCAACTTTCTGTGTAAAGAGTAAGTCACTTCTTGCGGCGGCGTCAACCGTTCGTTGAGCTACTTGAAGATTGGGCTAAATCTTGCGCAACGGCATCTGGTCCCACATGAACTATACAGTCCATTTCAAAGTGAAGATTGGGTTGGATCTTGCGTGGTGCTACATGAACTATACACTCCATTTCAAAGCGAAGGTTGGGATGTGCCCTTATTGGCCATCCATACTTGTTATTTCCTCCGTCCATAACAAGATTCTATCAAAATTGACCAAAATCACTTTTCAAGTACAACATGTGCAGTGCCGAAACCATTGCTTACACCGATGTTCGAACCATCGAAAAAGGAAAGATCGCGTCATCCACCCTCACTTTCGTTGACTTGGCTTCCGAGATCGCTGGAGATCTCCAAAGGGCTAGAAAATAAAACGTCTCCCGATCGCTGAAGATCTCTAGCCCACTACAAACGGAAGGGTCTCGTCGTCCACCGTCACTTTCGCTGACTTGGCTTCCCAGATCGTTGGAGGTCTCCTGTTGATTTTCATTGACATTGTGTCACTGTTCACATTTTGAAGCATTTCAAAGATTTGGAATTGTTCACCTCAATAAAATCCAGCACCAAAGAAACGAAACATTTGATGAGGGGATGATACGATGACGAAACGTTAACTCAAGGGAAGTTACAAATGGTTATGTATTGACGATATCGGCGATTCTGTTTGAATCATGAGTTGACAATAACCTGTCGAATTGATAGACATTACGAAATTATACTTTTGGTGGGAAGCTACCAATTGTGTAAATCTATTACGTGACAAACCCGTTTTCTGTGGGACAAATCACAAGTCCGTTAACCTAGAAAATCGTAGTTCAGGGTTTGCTGTTGCTTTGTCAATTGAGGAAACTTCAAGACCGAAACAACGTTAAGGGGATATGGTATCATGCAATCTTATAAATTGTAACAATAAAATCTGGCTTCAACCCACTCACAATACACCATGTCGTATCCTTCATTATTTGATAGGCCAGAGTTTCCAGCGATTTTGAATATGCTACCCACTGAACACGATCGCCAACGCTTTACCGAGTTTATCCGTACGGAACATCTACTTACTGAGAAGTGTATTGATGCACAACGAGAACTACTCGGCAACGTTGATGACATCGCTAATGGATTTCTCAAGAAACTTCCACAAGCTGAGCATCTCCAAGTGGTACGGATGTTGGACGAATGCAGCCACGCCATCGATCGAGAAATTAATCGGAGGGCAACGCTGGATGATGACCTCGGACAAACTCGATTTGAAATGATGAGCGCCGTGGCCATACAAGGTGTTTACAGATATGAGGAGATCCTTCACACTCACGCCAGACTCAGCTGGGACGACCGTGACACGGTTGATGAAGCATTGGCCACCATCAGACGATCGATATCGCAGGAAAGGGATACGACTAGGGTGGCAATGGACGTATTGATTCGCCAGTCATTTGAGGGAACCAATATTGTTTTGGAATCTCATCTGCTTAAGCAAAAGATTTTCAAAATCAAAACGGTCGATGATTATGGTTACTTAACCCTAAAGTATCGGTACTGAGTCCGTATTCACCTATATAGTTAACCATGTACCATTGTTGTTCACTTTACTAATGATAAATCAAGTCTATACTTGATTTTCAAATTTGCCAAAGACTGCTTAAGTTATTTCAATATACTCAGTGACACAACCCACAATCTGCTTCCGTCGGTGCCGCTAGGACATCTACACTACCAAACTTGGGTTTGTTCCTGATTCCACGACATGGCAAATTGCTTTTGCACGTCAACTCGTTGCTTTTCGTTTATAGTGAAAAGTACGACAATACCATATCTTGTGATGAAACTATACCTTATAAAGTTTCAATCAAAGCAATATCATTTAGCTTAACTGTTTGTCTGAGGGGTTCATATCATTAGATCGTATACTATGCTAGAGTTGAGGGGTGCCGATGACCTTACCTTGTACCGGCAGCACCAGCACTAACTTGCCACGGACGGGGCGGCCGAAGCTGTCGACCATATCGACGTCTTCTTCCACTGATTCCGTGAGTTTGAGGTGGGCAAGCTGCTGGAGAAAGTCGACGTCGGCGCCCCGAGTCAAGTCGACGACAATATCGTTACCGAGAGCCATGGTGACTTTACCCAGCTGGTGGAGACGAAGCTGGCCCATTTCACCACTAGTACCACTGTAGGGAGGCAATGCCGGTAAGTGCATGACAAACGGAGGCGCCTGGGCGTCGGTAAGCATGTCTAAAATGCGCTGGTGGTCGGCAATCATCTTGGACCGTTCGTCAGCATCGGCGTGGCCTTCAGTTTCCTGGACCAATTTCAGCTCGAGCTGTTTCTTCTTTTCCTGGATGGTTTCTAAAGCAGGAGTCTCGCTCTTGATGGGAGATGGCAGCTTGGTAGGTTCGGAATCACCATCTAAGCTAACACTAGCAGCAATCGCGGGTTCGGGCAGGTTGGAGTCGTCGCGAGCAGCCCGGACGGGGAAAAGCGGTTCGTCAAAGTCGGCGTGGGTCATGTCGATCTCGGTGGACTCGTCGGGCTTGAGGAAATCGGGCTGGTCCGTCTCCAGCAGTCCATTGTTGTACACCTGATCTCCAGTAAGACCAAGCTTATTCAACAGCGACCCTCCACCCAACGATACCAGACCTGCCAGCAACGGACCTGACAGCACCACATGGGTTCCCTCGTAGCGGTTACGGCCGCCACGGGCACCTCCACGACCTCGACCTCGACCACTAAAGCCGCCCCGCTGGGGCTTGGGAGCAGCGGGAGCGGCCGGAGCATCCTTGGCCCGCTCGATCTCCAGCTTCCGCTTGACGGCCTTGGGTTTGAACTTGAGACTCGGCTTGGTGGGCTTGGAAAGCGACTCGAGCCGGTTACTCATCGGGGGTGCGGATGCGATGGATAATTTCGAGCCGCACCTTCATCATCACTTTTTCCCATCGATCGCACCAGCGACATTTGAAAGAGTGACAAAGATAACGTAATTAGAGACTTAGGGAGAGAGATAGTCCATGGAATGGATTAATGAGTTAGTGGATTTTTTAAAAAAATTGTTGAGTGGTTTCGGGTAGTGACACTTATTGATTTGGCGTGGATCATCGGATCCGTGCTGTAGGTGATTTCGTAAATCAATCAATTGTGCTTTGCCAAGTAATGGTGTATTGCCGTAAAGGGCTCGCCATCCTGGATCAGCCGGAGGGAAGATCCAAATGAATATTATCAATAAAGAAAAGAGCGACAGAAATAACAGATGACGCAGGCAAGCGCATGTCATTAACCCGAATTTCACGGCAACCCTTGCCCCTTGAGCCTGTACCCCACCTCCCCCTAGAACGAAGACAAAGACACTACCATTAAGAGTGTAATCATATTGCTGAGCCACAATAATAGACAATTAGGGAGTGAGATTTTCAGTAGTCAAGTTTAAAGCTGTTTATGGAAAACGTTACCCATCTCATCGTATCATAGCCGTTACCGATGTGATCGAACCAAATCTGAAAACTTTAATGGGTTAGTGGCGTCGTATTAATGTAGCAGTTTACGATGTGGCATCTTGCTCCTTGTTGTTGTCTCACGGCAACCAAGAGCTAGAACCTTCGGTAGATGTCACAATACGACTTTAGAAATTGTCAAAATATCAAGGGAAATTTCGTTCGGTATGTCACAGTTTGACGAGTGATCCGGAAAGCGTGGTTAGTGGTTACTGTAATCGGTTGAAGTGATAGTAGTGTCGGTGATGGGTGAGTCTGACTCGGGGCTCGGGTGCTGCCTCGGGTAGTGACAACCGGCTCCGGCGGCGCTGGCGGCGCTAATGGCGACAGCGCTCAGGTACGCAGCGCCGGCGCCGCCAAGCGCCGCGCCCTGAAGGCGCCAGGGGAATACGAACTGACCACTAGCTCCACAGCCATTGTCCTCTGTGACACACCACTACCACCCCCTCGTGGGGCGCCGCCTCGGTTAGATCATTTCGGGGTTGTTTGGTCGTTTGATCTACGGGCATCGGCCGAGCGCCCGGGGCGCCCTAACCTTGCTCAGCCCCGCCGAAACCCCAAAGGGCGCCCCGCCAGCAAACCCGGCCGGCGGCGGTCGCCAGCAACTTAGCGGGTTCAAGGAGGTGGGTTTGAGCAAGCGCTGGGCAAGCGCCCAGCGGGCGCCGAGGGGATATGGTGGTAGCGTTGCTGGTGTCGTGGACGCAGCGCCGAGCCAGCCACTGACTGTTTACCCGGCGGCGCCATTGGCGGAGAAGGGCGCGCCGCGGCGCCAGCGCTATTAATAGCGCGGAGGCCGACACCAGCGCCATCTGCTCGCGAAAGTAATGAGATCTGAACCAATCGACTATCATGTATCCATTCTCTGTCTCTGTCTCTCTAATACGCCTTTACCTCCAAGCTACAACCCAATTACTCAAGCTACAAGTTGATGTTAATTGTTTGCTACCTCTCTAGGCTTTACCTCGAAGACCTTACAGCCTCGTAATTACCACCCATCCCCACCACGGGTGGTTTGCTCGAAAAGTGGGTTGACAAAAAAGACGGTGTTTACCTAGGGGGTCGTGCGCATTCCCGCTTCGAGCGCTCGAAGGGAAAAAAAACAAAAAAGCGCCCATAAGCTTAGGCTAGGAGCCACACTTGCTTTCGCCATCTCTCAAGTTACCACTGTCTAGAACCCGAGCCCGCTACAACCCGAGGTGCTAGTGTTGCTCGGCTGCTGCTGCTCGTAGTGGCGGCATCGCCGTTGCCAGCTGGCGCTGCCGGCGTCTCGGGATTAGCACCGGTTTTTTTAACCTGCCATTGTTTGTGTCTGATAACGTCGCCGCCAGCGCCCGCCCCGCAGGGCGCCAGCACCCCTAGCATGGTGCCGCCAGCCAAGGGCGCCGTCACCACTTGGCGCTGTCAAGTGAGTACACTTAGCGCTTGCCAGCGTCCTTGACTTTCATTCTCTCTTAATAGACAGTTGGTCTAGTGGGCGCCAGCGCTGGTTGATGGTGCCGCGGAGCTCCGCGGCCGGCGCCGGCGCCGGCGCCGGCGCTCTCGGAGGGGCGCCGCCAGCGACACTTGCGGCGCCCGTGGTGAGCCCGTCCCCTCCACCAGGTAACCGTGCGTCTGTTGCGTTTTTCCGCAGCGCCCCGGGCGCCGGTCATTTAAACTCGCGGCGCCCCGCAGGCGGCGGCCGCTACCATTCCCCACCGCGGCGTCCCCCATCCAAGCTACCACCACCTCCGTCCCCTGTTTCACCACCGGAAAACCCTTGTTCCATACGTCCCACCCCTGTTTCAGTTGGCCTTTTGACACCGCTACCCCTGTTTCACCGCCATGGTGCGAGATCTCACCAAAAACCTGCCCAAAGGTGACCCTTACCCGTCGCTGCTGAGCGAGGCCCTCCACGACCCCTTCCAGGCGCTGGAGGACAACCTGCTGCACTATATCGAGCTGCGGCTGGATACTCCGACTCTGGGCACTCCAGGACTGTCGCTGGCTCATCTCTTGGGTTCCCATGACTACTATAACCCCCTGGCCAATAACCTGAGCCTGATGCTCCCCAAACTGTACGATCGCTATCCCGAGCTGCTGGCTACTGGATTAAACGAAAAGACGCTTGGAGACTCGTTTTCAGGCTACAAGTATGGCCACGTGGGCATCGCCGACTTTCTGCCGTTTGGAGGCTATCCAGCTCACCAGTTTCCCCTCGATATTAGCGAAAAGGAACCCGACGATTATCTCCACAATCCTGATCCCATCAAGGATGCTGATTATGGCAAACACCGCTTTCTCTACGACTTTAAAAACATGGACCGCCGGCTGGCCGGAGGCCTTGCCGGGTTTATCTTCTTGTTGCTTGCCGCAGTAGCGGTGTTTGTGTTGGTTCCCGTGTTTACTTATTCCGGTGTAACCCTGCATCCTGCTCCCGAAGTCCACACCATTTTAACTCGCTATAATTACCCGTTAGTGGGAGCGATTCGGTCATCGTTAGTCGACCCCGATACTCCCGAGCTGGCGCTACTGATGAAAGCGGCTAATGGTGATGATTGGACGCTTGTGTTCAGTGATGAGTTTAACGCTGAAGGACGGACATTCTACCCTGGAGACGACCAGTTCTTTTACGCTCCTGATTTCCACTATGATGCGACAAAGGACTTGGAATGGTACGACCCCGATGCTGTAACTACGGCAGAAGGTACGGTAAACTTGCGCATGGACGCCTTCAAGAACCACGACATGTTTTACCGCTCGGGCATGCTCCATACGTGGAACCAGTTCTGCTTTACTCAAGGTAGAATTGACTTTAGTGCTCGTCTCCCTAACTACGGCAATGTGCTGGGATTGTGGCCTGGTTTATGGACCATGGGCAATCTTGGGAGACCCGGTTACATGGCTACGACCGACGGCGTGTGGCCTTATTCCTACGATGCTTGCGATGCTGGTATCACTGCTAACCAGTCGCTGCCCGATGGTATCTCCTATTTACCTGGTCAGAGACTTAATTCGTGTACCTGTAAAGGCGAAGCTCATCCTAATCCCGGAACTGGTCGAGGCGCTCCGGAAATCGATGCCATTGAAGCTGCTACTGACGCTACCTTCGGAACCGGGGTGGCATCGCAATCGATGCAAATTGCTCCCTACGACATCTGGTACATGCCCGACTACGATTTCATTGAAATCCACAACCACTCCATCACCACCATGAACACCTACGCTGGTGGTCCCTTCCAACAAGCCATTTCCGGCATTACCACTCTCAACTCGCTGTGGTACGAGTTTGGCGACGTCGAGCACAATTTCCAGCGCTACGGCTTTGAATACTTGAACGACAACGACAAGGGCTACTGTCGGTGGTTTGTGGGTAATGATCCCACGTTTACGTTGCACGCCAATGCCCTCCATCCGTCGGGAAACATTGGCTGGCGCCGCATCTCCAAGGAGCCGATGCTGATCATCGTCAACTTGGGCATCTCCAACAACTGGGCCTACGTCGACTGGAACGCCCTCCAGTTCCCCGTGACCATGCGCATCGACTACATTCGGGTTTATCAGCCCAAGGACCAGATCAACGTTGGCTGCGATCCTCCCGGTTACCCGACACAAAACTACATCAAGTCCCATCCCCTCATCTACAACAACGTCAACGTCACCCACTTTGAAAAGGCTGGCTACACCAACCCCAAAAACGTCCTCACCGGCAACTGCAAACTGTAAGATGGCAGGCCATCAATATACCTAATAGACAATAGACCAACCCCTAACATTTAGCCCTAATCGACCACTAACTATTAGCCCTGATCGACCCCTAACTATTAGCCCTGAACGACCACAAACTATCAGTCTTTCACGACCCTGACTATTAGCCTTTACAACTCCAACTCTTAGCCTTTTACAACTCTAACTATAAAACCCATTAAAGTCTGGTTTTCTTGTCCTTTTTGGGTCCATCTCCCAGTTCTTTACATAGAAATGATTACTATTAGAAGACTTTATCTTGTAAACTAAGACATCATTTTAAAGACTAAAAGACTTCACTTTATAGACTAAGAGACTTCACTCAAATATTATTAGTTGAGTTAGACATAACTCTAGACATCATCGGACTTATCACTATCACTGGAGATAAGTTATATGCTTGGTAAGTATGTTAATCGCTTTATCTTCCACAAGGAAATATTATCTAGTTAAACTATATTCAACAAGTGAACTCTATCGATTTGGGTGTCAAATTTGGTGATATTTCCGTGTCAAAATCGGGGTTATCCAGGTGTCACATTCGGTTTTATCATGATGTCACATTCGGTGTCATCTGACCGTTAGATTCGTGGCTATCTCAGTGTCGGCTTCGGTGCTTATCGCTAATGCTCACCACTAGATGCTCCCCGCATCGGGCAAACCACAACGTTACCCATAAATGATATGAAAATTACTCTGAAACCACAACCACAACCACACAACGAAAATGTGGTTGTGGTTTGGTTTCCACCGGCTACATCGTGGTGGACTCGCCTTTTCACCGCCTTATCCTAATCGGGCGATGGCAGTCGCCAACGCCTGAAACACGTCGCACCATATATGTACCCGACAAACCCCACGTACAGCATACATATTAAACCGTTCACAAGCGCGCACCAAATCGGCACGTCACCTCCCCCACCAAGATATGCCCGAAACCGTCGAGCTCCGCGACCTCAGGCCTCCCCTGCTATCGTCACCACCACCAGAAATTGCTGATTCCAAACAAGCCCTTGACGATGGCCAGCTTCGGCTCGTGCTTCTTCGCCTCGGAAGCATCTCCCGAGACGAATACTACGACACCAATCTCGACACCACCGACGTCTACCAACTGGAATCGGTTCGGTACATGGTAAACAAGGTCGAAGGGTTGGAAATCGATCACGCCGTGGCAATTATTCGCGATGCCCTAGCTGATCACATTGACGATGTGAACTTCCCTGCTGATGAATACCGCATGCTCCAGCGACTTTTAGAGGGGAAATACGATGACGAAATCACCAACGACGAAAAACCCTACTTGTCAGTGGTCGATCGCGAGCTCCAGCTCCGACTTGAGGCAGCATTGATCCGCTACCATCTGCCCTATCCAGAAGTCAGAGCCATCACTGATCCCTATGACGACCCTACCATGCCCGTAGATACACTTCGAGCATTTGTCATTGGTCTTGGATGGACGGTGGTCGGTCTGGTGATCAATAACTTCTTTGTTCACCGCATGCCGCTGATCCGACTCCTGGCCCATACCGTCCAGCTTCTCATCATGCCCACGGGGAAACTCTGGGAGAAATACGTACCCAATCGTATTGTTAGCATTGGCGGACGTCGGGTCGATTTGAACCCCGGTCCGTGGACTTATAAGGAATTGATGTTGGCGACAATCATGTATCTGTGTTCAGCAGGAACTCCCTACGCCGTGTACAACATTGTTGTCCTCAAGTTGAAACAATACTATAACATGGACTGGGTGTCGTGGCACTACCAACTTGTGCTTGCTCTCCTGACTCAGTTCTTGGGATTTGGCTTTGCCTTTCTCATGAAGAAAGTCTGTGTCTATCCCGCTAAAGCCATCTGGCCAACGATTTTACCCACCATCGCTTTGAATCGAGCTCTTATTGCTGGTGACGATGATACCCTGGGACCTCGCGTGGTGCACGGGTGGAAAATGTCTCGCTACCACTTCTTCTTTGTCGTAGCCACATTATCGTTTGCCTATAACGTGATGCCATCATATTTGTTCACGACACTCCTGAGCTTCAATTGGCCCACGTGGTTCAGTTCCAACAATATCCACTTGGCTAATGTCACGGGGTTCCACACCGGATTGGGACTTAATCCGTGGCCGACGTTTGACTGGAACGTAGCGGATTCCGCTAGTTGTTTGACCATCCCGTTTTTCACTTACGTTAACCAGTACATCGGCCTGATCACCGCATTCGTCTGTATTCTCCTTGTGTACTACACCAACTCCAAGTGGACAGCATACATCCCCATCAACTCCAACGGACTCTATGACAATAAAGGAGGACGCTACGATATCTCGCGGATCTTGGACGATAAACTGAGATTTAGCAACGACAAGTACACAGCGTACAGTCCCCCCTATTACCTGGCAGCTAATCTCGTCCTTTACGGAGCATATTTCTGTCTTTACCCATTTGCCATCCTTTATAACTTCATCAACGAGTGGCTGCTGGTTCGACAGAGCTTTGTCCACATCGGACGAACCCTCAAGGGACTGTTTCAGCGTCGGCTGACTTCGGAACCCGATGACCATGGGCTTTCCCAGATGCACGATCCTCATTGCGATATGATGCTGAAGTACCCCGAGGTGCCCGACTGGTGGTTTGTCGCTATTCTCGTCCTCAGCACCTTGCTTGCCATTGCTGGCGTGTGGTTTTATCCCGTGCAAACACCCGTGTGGGGCATTTTCTTTACCATTGCCATTAACTTTGTGTTTCTCATTCCGTTAACCCTGATCGCCCTGGTCACGGGATTCTCGTTTGGACTCAATGTATTGGTGGAGTTGATCGTTGGCTATGCTATTCCTCATCTGGGACTTGCTCTCATCACTCTTAAAGCTTATGGGTACAATATCGACTCGCAAGCGCTGAATTACATCACCGACCAGAAGCTCGCCCACTACGCCAAACTCCCTCCCCGAGCCATCTTTTCCGGTCAGATTTTGTCGACGTTGGTGCTGGTAGTCATCGCTTTGATCATCACTAATTGGCAGATCGCTCACGTGCCCGACTTGTGTACTCCTACACAAAAGGATAAGCTTTCGTGTCCTGGGGCTCTGACCTACTTCTACAGTTCGGTCCAGTTTGGTTCCATCGGTCCTGCCAAGGTGTTTTCTGGGCTTTATCCTGTGCTCAAATGGTGCTTTGTCCTCGGAGCGGTGCTTGTTGGTCCCTGTCTTTGGTTCAAGCGGAAGGGACCTCCGACGTTGGCTCGCTACTTCAATCCCACGGTAATCCTTGGGGGTTTCCTCGTGTTTGCTCCGTACAACCTTTCCTATTACACCGCGGGGCTCTACTTGTCGTACGCCTTCATGTACTACATCAAGACCCACTATCTCTTGTGGTGGGAAAAGTACAATTACATCCTCACCAGTGCTCTCAGCGCCGGGGTGGCGTTCCTGGCGATTCTCCTCTTCTTTACCTTCCAGTACAATGGCCACGAGCCCCAGTGGTGGGGGAATTTGGCTCACAAAGTCGGGATTGAAGGTACGGGTGGTGTCAGCTGGCTCAACGCTACGACCGCCCCGGACGGCTACTTTGGCCTCCGCCACGGCCACTACCCGTGAGCTTGACCACAGCATCACGTGCTGCCAGATTAATGTGCTTAAATCGGTCGGGACCAAGGTGAATTCCCCCAAACCATCGCAGCACACACACCACGATATTCCAGTGGTCCATCATCGTCAAGAGGTGTAAGAGCCGTCCGCCAGCAGCAGTCTCACCGTCGTCATCACAGTCTTGGTACTGGACACCGTTATCGGCCCGGATCCGCCAGCTGGTGATGTTATGAGCAGCTCGAGCGATGCGACGATCCTGGGTTAAATGGTCGATCATGGCCCGGGCGTCGTCGACACTGTGACACTCACGTGCATAGGCAATAAACGTCAGCTGGCGGTCGACAATGGGGTCCAGCTGGGTCCACCCCGCCGTGTAGTCGATGGTCGTGGCTTTTCCGTCACTTCCGGTGTCGGAAGCCGCGGAAGTCGCGGAAGTCGGCGCTACCATCAGCGGTGATGGAACCACTTTGGGAGCCGGCTCTGGAGCTGGTGGTGGAGGACGATTCTGTTCATAGTCATCGAGAAATTGCTGTAGTTCAGCTAGCAAATCAAACACACACACCTGACCATTATAAACACTTTTTAGAGTCTCGCCAAACTTGCGTTCCAAGTAGTTTTCATCACACCCTTTAGCCACCACCTGAATGAGGTGGCAGCACTCTTCCGGATAATTCAGCGGGAACGAAAGCACCACCGCCACCTCCGCGTGTTCTGGAATTGTCACCCGATATATGCGGTCTCCGAGCTGATGGAGACTCTCCGGGTAAATGGCATCAATCGCCTCGAGCTCGTCAGCAAGGTCGCTCGACATCGCACACTATCGCACAACGACACAATGTGATAACAATATAAACCCATAAATTATAACAAAATTAATAATCAATTAAAATAATGATTGGTTAGATTTTGAGTAAATGATGAATATCATCAGTCAAGTGTAACGTTACTTTTCAAACAGCACTTTTTATTATAAGGTTTTCGATATAGTTAACAAAATAAACCATTACTGGTTCATCAGAAGGTGATAATTAATGTGGTATAGTGGTCTATATTATTTGTCTATTACTCATACAAAGGTCCCAATATGTTTATGCTTGCCGTAAACCACCAGGGTCACGTCGAGTGTTTCTGCTTCTTCTTCTTCTTGGAAGACTCATCGCCCTTACGCTTCCGCTTACCGATAAGATCTTCAAGCTTCAACGGCTCTTCTTCGGGCTTTGTTTCCACTTCGGGAGTGGCCAGCCGGGCCGCTACCAACTGATGGATCTCGGTGTAGCCGACTCGTTGCACGGGAGGACGAGCAGCGGCGAGGAGGGCGTGGGCGTTGGGCAACGCCCACATCAGCGGGTCGACAAGCTTGACCTTCCCCTGGTCCACCGGCTCCAGCTTGTCCCGTTGCATGAACTTCATCGCCATCACCTTCGACAGCATGATGGCTTTATGATTCGCGATGAGAGATGAGGTGAGATAAACTTATGGGATAGTGTGGATAAACTAATCCGGAGATAAAACAAATAAAAATTGGATTATATGGTAAGGTTAATTGTGTTTATAAGTGAAGGTAATGGTAGTAAACTAATCAAAGTCTTAGTGGTGTTTAAGGATACTTATATGGTTATACATTAGTGCGGCTTTAGTCCTAAAGCAGTCAGTATAATTACAAGTCTACTATCTCCCAAATAAAGTGCTTTGCTTATCATGTGAATCATTAAGTTTTTATCTAGTTTCTATCATGCTTTTTATCAGCTTTTGGGTCGACGGAGGCGTGATAGATGCCAGCCACCGGGGCCAGCAGCACATACACCAGCGACCGCAGTCGTAGCCTATCAGCACTGATATCAACCATATACTCCGTTCCCTGACTATCGGTAACCTTAGATAACAGTCGTCCAAGTGCCAGCACCGTGTGAATATCGACTTTTTCCGGAGTCAGGGTCCGTTGAAGCTTATCAAGAGTAAGACACAAATGACGACACACCGACGACACTTCCGAGGTATGGCGTTCCTGAGCCAGAATCGTAAGTATCTGACGTTGTAATTGAGGTAAATATCCGGTGGCAACCGCTTTCTTTGATGGAGATATCGCTGATGATGGTGAGGTGGTCGATGTGACCACGCGCCGCTGGGACGGCGTCTTGGCCAGCTTGGACCGCGGCTTGGTCACTCGGTTACCATCGATAACCCCCAACGGAGTCCGCTTGGTCTGGCTTCGTCGTTTGAGCGCCTGGTGGTGCGCCCGGGCCCGATCGAACGGGTCCATCGAATGTGTGATCGCAATCAATGACACAAACGAGCCGCACGCACTTTTTGGGCGTTGAATAACTGAGCTAAACGAGAAACCAATAAATAAAGAAATAGTTGAAGATGGGACCTTACATACTTGACCAACACTATAGATGCTGCCATGAATAGCATGTAAATTGGGTAAGTTTGGAATTTTTCGTGCTAGTTGTGATTTTAATTGTTCTCATTTGATCTCTTTTGTTGACTGTGCTGCATCGAGGACATTGTGATTATGCACGAAAGATACGGCTCAGGGTTCTGTTAACGAACAATGGCAATTCTTTGGTGTTGATAGATGAGATTTGTATATCCAAGCTCAAAGCACTGGGAAAAGGTTGTATTTGATTCCTCAAAAGGCCCCTACGACTGATAAGACAAGTGAAAGATAAACGAGCCATTTTGCAACCTAAGCGCTAGTAGAAAAGTCAAAGTATTTTGATCATCACTACAGCGTTATCATCTAATTACCGTAGTTGACGTTATCGATGACTTATGCGAGAGAAGCATCTAGATCAGCCCCAATAAATGGGTTGATTAACCAGTACACTTATCTTACACTGACCCCGCGTATTGCGAGGAAAAGTACGGTTTACGCTAGTTAGTAGCGACTCTGAGATGGCTTACTATGTTTAAACGGGTGGCCTTTTCATCTAGACGAAGTTTGACGGAATTTGACGGAACTTGTCGATTTGTCGATTTTGGCCAATTGGGCCTAGGGGTTGGTCGCGCCAAAAACACGTAAACTGTGCAATAACGAGCTCGGTACCGATAAAAGCAGAAAAGCGATACTTGGGATTTATATAGCAGACTGCTGGCTTCTTGCTAGATGGCTTTGTTTTCTGTAAACCTCTACCCCGACTGAATAAATCGTAAAATAGAGCACTTAAAAAACGTCAGATCCCGTGAGATCGGATCCAAAAAGTTTTTGAAATTGTGGCTTTTTGGCCATTTACTATAAAGATAGAGACGTTATGAATGCAATGGTTGTTTTATTTTTCTGTTTACCGCTTTTTATGATGCATTTTTCGTCAATTATTTGAGGTTAAGTCATATACGGTTAGGTGCGATGATCCGAGAAAACCCCAAACCCCAGCCCGTCGATGTCAAACATCAAAAAAAATCATGAAAATTTATTTGTTATGAAATAGTGACTACATTACCGGTAGACACCAGTAATCCTATTTTTGGCGATTTTTTTGGTGTAAAGTTTTGTAATAATCGTCCTATAACCCAGTATCAATCATACGGCTCTAACCAATCAATCATCATAACATCACCACCACAATTGACAATAGCTAATAATGTACTAGATTCAACTACAATAACAATCATCAATAATGTCACTCCAATGGCTCAATTGTTGACATATCAACAATTTGCGATGCGCTATCACAATAGATCCCATCGCTAAGCCTTATCACCCCAATCTCCATCGGCACCACCCCAATTGTTTCAAGTCATTACGTTTAATGCTATATAATGCTAAATGCTAATCATGAATGCCAAAATGCAAAATGCCGAGCTTCCCCTCCTTTGGGTTGTCGCTCACGACGGTGGCACCGCCGGCTGTCTCTTGAGGAGGTCGGCCACCGTTTGTCTCAACTGGTTGTTCTCCTTGATCAATTCCAACTTCACCCGCTCGTTCTCCTTGAACAATTGCAACAAGTAATTGAACTCCTTACAGAGCTTCAAGTAAGTCGTCTTCAACGTGGTATAAAGGGAAATGAGACCCGACGTCTCCGTCATCGCCCGCTTCACCTGAGCCACCGTGTCCAAGTTGATCCCATTGACTCCACCAACCATGCCTCCAGCGCCTCCAACCACTCCAGTACCCGTCCCAGTAAAGTCGGGCTTCATCTTGACGTCGTCGGGCAGCTCGAACACCGTGCCCGGGGTCTCGCTGTCATAGGGAGAAAAGATGGGACTGTCGTATACACCTCCGTCAAATGCCATGCCACAAGTTGGGAGTCGAGGCCAGAGCTGGGAGAGTGGGTGTGGGCGGCACTCGAGACCTGCGATCCACAAAATTTATCTGCGATGAGACGGTCGGGCAGCCATGCACTATGTACACGCGATGAGACCAGTGACATCAGAGCACCGTAGAAGTGGTCGATGAGACAAGTTATGATATCATCGATTGTAACTAAATTGATTCAAATTGTTGTAGTAAGCATTTAGTGGATATTTTGTCCTAGATCAACAACCAATGCATCTCGATGCACGATATATAAATCCCTGAAATTTCATTGTGAGACAATTGATCATCAATAAATAATAGCTAATAGTTATGGTCGATTAAGAACTATAAGCTATAGTCGGTTAAAAGCTCCTAGTTATAATCGGTTAACAGCTATTAGTTATGGTCGGTTAAAGGCTGTTAGTTATAGTAGTTGTCATAATTCGTTGATTGGTCGTGATCTATGTACATGGTGTACCCGTTAAATCTAATGCTATCGATGCCTAGTAATAATAACCTCCTTTAGTTCATCCACCCCAACTGTCTCACTTGGTTGACGATGCCGCCGGCGACATTGGAGACATCATCGGCAACTTCAGTCACCAACTTCTCCAGCTCGTTCCACTTCTGACACAACTTGTCACACACCCCTTCAAATGCTAATTTACCAGTAGCAGCGTTCTGGCCAAACCGCTCTACAGCCCACTTTTCAATCTTATCACACAATCGCAGAATCAGAGCGTAAGCGGTGATTTCGGCATGCTGTTGGAAAAGAGTCCGTCCTTCGGGGAAGTCAGGATCAGGACGATAGATTACCGTTTCGTTGACAAGCAACAAGTGGTTCATTGTCATGTTGCTCAGCTTCATCACGAGAGTCTGGTTGGTCAAGTCCACCTCCAGCACTTCCCGCACGTACGACAACTCCTGACCACCCACAATCATCAGTAACCATCGCGGCACTCCCTGTTTACATCCAATCAACCGCTCGGTCCGTAATACTCGAGTATCGGGGTTTACCGTCCGTTGCAACACATCCACCAGCACCACATGAGGTGCCATCTCGTTAGGGTACTTGCGCCAGTTAGCAGCAGTAACCTGGCTCCACGGGTAATCGAAGTGATGCTGTGATTCAAAGAACTTCATCTTTAGTTGTGAATAAAATATGGGGAAGTTCTGGAGAGGTGGGAACCACTATAATATATCAAAGAAAACTTTTGCGGGCGTTCTTCGCATTAGTTCGCCTGCACGCATCATCGGAAGGCCTCGGCTATGACTGGGGAAACAGCCACAGCCACGGCTAGAATCACGCGCGGAATTCGAGAGAAAAAACACCTGTGGCGGCATTGTTAGGTTTGTGAGTGATTGTGGTTCTATTGGTAGTGTTCTTGGGGTTGGCCAATGGCTTGTTGGCGTCGTAATTAGTTCGATTGGGGTCGGCTATCGGTATCGCTTCCGACTAGAATGACTCAGTCCAAGGCTCATACCCAAACTCTTTTTTTTCTTTACTTTGCGTAATGATGAAGATGTCTAGTGATCATACCGCGGTATTTTTCATCGGGAAAAAAAACCTGGAGACAATCGGGGTTTAGTCATCGACATTTGACATTGTATATTTCAGTAGTTTCAGTTGTCAATGGGTTTGATTTCGGTCTGGTCGAAACGCTTTTCGTAAAGTCGCTCACGCCGAGCTTGATTGCTTTTTTTTCTACATGGAAAAAAAGAAAGTATCACTCAGGAGAACGGTTCGGGCGTTATCGTATCGCAGGGTCAAATCCCCAATCGGGATTACGGTCACAAGCGGTGTCACCCGGTGCGATTACGTCATCGCAATCTTAAAATGAAGTGGTAAGAAATCGAACTCACGATTAGGTTGGATCAATCTGATGCACTTGATCGGAGTTAACACATCTTTCTCAATTTATGAATTATTTCCACTTATTTGCGTGACCATATAAATTCACAACCATGGACTTGAAGTAACCCAATTAGTCCATTAATCTCCAAAAACAACAATAAACATTTAGACAACTTCAATATTTTTATGGATGCTATTACTGATACTAAGTCCGTGTTGTCACAATAGCATTGATATAACGAGTTGAAGGTAGTCACCAAGCCATCACACTAGCCGTTAGAGTTAGCCTCATGGTACCCCTAGTTTCACAAAGCACTCCCGAGACCTAATTTCCCATAATGGGAACGGTACGGTGGACTTTACCGCCATAAATCCATAATCGCTTCCACTTCCTAATCAAGTAAGGTACGAAATCTTAGGGCATGTGAAAAAAAAATCGCTTGACACCGTTTCCAATCAACGAAATGCCAGATCTGAGCCTATCTTTGACAACGTCAATGTACGATCCAACTGGAACTGCCTCGGCTGTCATAGCCTCGAACCTTTACTTGCAACTACTAAACATAAAAATTATAGAGTTGAGTAACTCTTACAACCGGTTGCAAGGGAAGCAATTGTTAAAGCTGCATCGCATAAACAGAGAGTCTGTGCCTGCCTGCATTTCGTGAGTCGTTATGCACTACGATCGGCACTAGGTAAGTACTCCCCTGACCCAATACAGACGACAATTATAACTGACATCGACCAGACATTTTCACCAAACAGGGCCTGAAACCAACGAATGCCGATCGCATTGTATTGATGCCCCGGGTGCTAGTTTATCGCTTTCGAAACTCGTTCGGAGATGGTCACTTTGGTGTTACCCCACATTCACCTGTGAGGCTAGATAATTGGCAAAACGCATGGTCAGGCCGATGTCAAGTAACTGAAACAATACGGGAAAATAACGACTAATCCATAACTTCCGAAACTAACTTTACTAGTTCCGAAGGTATAGTCCCGGGCGTAGATAATACCGTTTCCCCTCATTATAAAAGCAGAAACTTCCCATGGTATTTGCCTGGTGCTCTCGTTAGACCATGCAAATCTTGTGGCTTTTCTTCGCTTTAGTGTCAGTGTTGGCGGCACCAGTCAATGTGTCCAATGGCACCGAAAGCGTGCCAATGCTCCCGTCAGCAGATGACTTCTATTCGCTTCCCAAGGATTTCGACAAGTACAAAGTGGGGGACATTATGAAGATCAGAGAGACTCCTCGCCCGTTGCGCTCGATATACTTTGAACTCAACATCAAGAACTCGTGGCAAGCTCTCGTCAAGACCACCGACAACGGCGGCAAAAACGAGACGTGGATGGTCACCACCATCATCGAACCCTATAATGCTAATCCCAAGAAGATTGTCCAGTACCACATTGCCATTGACTCGCTGGACCCCGACTGTATGACGTCGTATGCCATTCAAAAGGGAGCGCTGATGCTGACGATCAGTTCCCAAGCGGAAATGCTCTTTATCCAAGTACTTCTCGATAAGGGTTATTACGTGGTATCTCCCGATTACGAAGCATCGCTGAGCGGGTTTACTCCGGCCCACCAAGCCGCCTACGCCTCGCTAGACTCGATTCGTGCTGCCCTTGCTAGTGGCAAGACCACGGGCATCGATTCCAAGGCGCTGGTGGTCACTTGGGGCTATTCGGGAGGATCATTACCCACTTCATGGGGAGCAGCATTACAACCATCGTACGCTCCCGATCTCAAGGATAATTTAAAGGGAGCAGCGTTTGGAGGTACGTTAGCTAACCTTACTGCTGCTGCTGTCACCATTGACGACTCCATCTTTGCTGGTCTTTTGGTGGGAGCTGTGGGAGGACTTGCCAAAGCCTACCCTGTAATTGACGATATGATCCACGAACAGTTATCTCCTTCAGGACTCAAACAGTTTGAAAAGACCTACGGTCTCTGTATGGTGGGAGGGCTTCTTGAGTACATGGAAGCTCCCATTTTCTCCGGCGAAGGGCATATGGCAAAGGACGGAATGAAGGTATTTGAGGAACCAGCAGTCAAGCTGATCATGGCGGAAAACACTTTAGCAGGTGGCGATAAGCCCCCCATCCCCAAAGTGCCCATTTTCATGTACCACGGTATATTTGACGAGATTTTGCCATTTGAAGAATCGGACCGAGTATTCAATACGTGGTGTGATAACGGCATCGAATCGTTTGAGTTTGCTGCTGACATTGCTGCTGAACACGTCATTGGTCTTGTAAGTGGCGCTGGCGCTGCGTACAAGTTTATTGATGATCGCTTGAATGGAGTGCAACCATTGAAAGGGTGTTCCAAACTGACTCGACTTTCAAACTTTATGTACCCCAATACCACCACTCTGGTGTGGGACATTGTATCAGTGGCTTGGGACTCATTTAAAGGCCAACCCATCGGACCCAAGTCATCGTGATTTGGCTTTTTTAGTAAAAGTGAGCAACGATGGCTCATAGTGAGATAGGGCTCACTGAAGGGAAAAATCCCATTTCCCGACCCAAAAATGAAAAACACGTAAAAAATCGACTTTAAATATTTTTAGTATAACTAACCTGTAGAACAAGGTTTGACTATCAATTTGGTCCCTAGTCGCTTGTAAATGTCACTAATTAATAACTTTACTTGTCTACTGTAGTAATAAGTGGCGAGGCGCGCCGCACCAAAATTCATCTCACCACCAGCCACACCCCCTCATCTTCACATCCTCCAACTATGCTTGTGGAAGAAGTACCCAAGACCAACCCCAACTCCCTGACAGTATACTTTTCCCTGCTGATCAATCTCACTGCTCGTCCCCAACGGCGGGCGCTCGGGGAAGATGAGGCGCCGTCATCGTCAACCAAACGGGCCAAGGTCAATTACAACTTGACCCAGTTAATGCAGGCTCAAGTACAAGCTCGGGAACAGAGTCAAGCTCAAATTAAGCTGGCACAACAGATTTCCATCGAAAGATTGGTTCTGAAACGGTTGCGTGATCTTAATAACGACCCCCAATTTGACTTGCCCCGAACGTTTGAAGCCGATAAACGTATCGGTAACACGCCCTCGACCAAGAAGATTTTGACCGCTCGCCGTAACCTTAATCTGTACTTTGAAGAGGAACGGAACTTGATGCTGGTTAACACCATCCTCAACCTGTGCTATCAATTCATCGATTTCTCCGAGTTTGAGAAGAAAAAGAAGCCCGAAGTGGTCAAGAAACACAAGTTGAGGCTTTGCTGTATGTGTGGGTCGCTTCTGAGTTATCTGAGATGTCCTCTGTGTGGGCTTTACTCGTGCAGCGTTCGGTGTAATCGACTTCACCTTGACTCGCGCTGTAGTTAACCAAAATGTCATGGTTAGCTTGTCAACAGTTGTGCAGGACAACGGCTAATGGTTTAATCACGGTTGCCAAGTGGATTGTTGTTTTTTCTCGGTTTGCTCTGCCATGCTTTGGTTATGGTGGATGTGTCCCATCATGGCTCTACCCCATGACTATACCGCGCTTGTGACCTATGCTGAGATGATCCACGCCGTATACTGTCACCTGGCACATCAATTAGCAGTGGAAGTGGCTCATTGGTTTCAATTTAGCGACTATGAGCGCCACCGAGACCTGGGATTTATCGGGCTTGATCATGACGCTAAAGAGGTGGTGGTGGTGATGGCAGGCACGGGAAATGATCACGATTGGTACCGCAACGCTCAGATAGTCAGTGTACCTCACTGGCTGTGTCGGGGGTGCTTGGTTCATCGAGGCTTTATGAGAATTGCTCAAGATATGGGTTCCGTACGCAACGTAATCAAGTCGTTACTCGCCCAATTTCCTGACTATAAACTTGTGTTTACCGGACACTCATTAGGGGGAGCAGTGGTGCAACTATTTGCCCTTGATTTCGTTGAATTGCATCAAAATGTGTTGGTGGTGACATTTGCTAGTCCACGAGTGGGGAATGCCAAGTTTGCAGAGCATATGGATCGAGTAATGCTGACAACAACCAATTGTCCGAGTATGATTGCCAATCAGCAATTGACGGTGGGACACGTTCTGGTGACTCACGTTGGTGATATCGTACCTCATCTCCCTCCCGGTTATTCTTCTACTGGATGCCAATATTACATTACCAAGGGACCACTACCGCATCCTCCAGAAAGTTTAGTGAGATCTGAATCAGTGGGAGAAGTCAAGGGTCAAACCTGGAGCAGATTCTGGCGCCAGCAAGAACATCAGCTTCAGATGGCCCATACTTGGTACTTTATCGATATTCTGCTGTGTATAGCTTTAGAAGAGTAATACAAAATGGTCTTAGGGGTTCAAGTATTTGATGTAAGTATGATATAGTCGAGTAAATGGAGATTTCGAGGCGTGGCCGGCCATAATTGTATTGGCGGTAGGACTACAGAAACCGCAATGAATTTTCCACAAAAGCCGCCCGCGTGGCCCAATGGTTAAGGCGCTCGACTTCTAATCGAGCGATTGTGGGTTCGAATCCCGCCGTGGGTTTATTTTTGCCCGTCAATACGACCTACTACCATCTGAGACAGCTCCGTCATCGACTCGGTGCGTGTAAGGGGTACCCCCTTTGACGTTTGTTTTTACAGGTCATCGGAGACAGTTGGCGCGTCGCGTCGGTAACAAAAAAAGGAGAGAAAAAAACACCAACTACACGCGAATGCCCCTATAAACTCTGAGTTGACAGTGGTTCCAATTGTCTCTACCAATACACTTCGATTACACAAAGAAGCCAATATTTACTATACCGCTCTACCTACAACCCAACCACCATCTCCTCAACCCACACGCTGTCACCATAAACCAATGGACCACACACTATGGATCATACAATATGAAATCAATCAACCGTCGCGCTAACCAAACCCTACCATTCTCCAATAACCTCATTCCTAGTTGTCCCATTTTCCAGTGAAACCAATGTCTTAGTCTCATAACGATTTGCCACCGTCGCTCCCCACCTCGCTTTGTGGCTTCCAGCGCCATCGACGCCGTTCCCTTACCCATCTCGCACAACCATTTGTGTCCTTCACGTGGTGCGCGAAAAGCCACGACACCCACGGAGATTTTCTACCTGACCCTTACAGAGCCTGACCTCGGTGTGATTGTGCCATGCGATTGTTGGTTGTGCTCCTCTTTGTTGCCAGCGTGGTGCGGGGGTTCTATCTCCCCGGAGTAGCCCCCACCGACTACGACAAGGGCCAGCCGGTGCCGCTCCTCGTCAACCACTTGACGCCGCAGCCCCACGACCCCAAGAACACCGAAAAGACCTACGTGTACCTGTACGACTACTACTACCCCAAGTTCCAGTTCTGCGTGCCCAAGGAAGGGCGCAAAAAGCAGCTGGAGTCGTTGGGGCTGGTGTTGTTCGGGGACCGCATCTTCAACTCCCCCTTCGAGATCAAGATGTTGGAGGACGTCAAGTGCCGCAAAGTGTGTACGCTGAAGTACCTGGCCGAAGACGCCCGCTTCGTCTCGCGTAATATTCGTGCTGGTTATCGCCACAACTGGTTGATCGACAACTTACCGGTGCTGCCATCGGAAGACTTGAAGAACGACAATAACGAGGTGCTCTTTGCCAACGGTTTCTCCATCGGTAACGCCGACACCGATCCCGCTAGCTTGTACAACCACTACGACCTCCTCGTCCAGTACCACAAGCGGGGCGACAAGTACCGCGTGGTGGGAGCTAAGGTGCAACCGCGAAGCCTTAACAACTTTGGCAAGCAAGAGGACGACGCTACCTTTTGCGACGACACCGAAACTCCGTTGCTGTTGCTGAAGAAGGACGAGACGCTGGTGTACTACTCGTACTCGGTGTCGTTCGAGGAGCTGGCGACGCCGTGGGCCACCCGCTGGGACAACTACTTGCACGTGTACTCGCCCAAGATCCAGTGGTTTGCCCTCGTCAACTTCTCGCTCATGGTGGTGATTCTCGGCATCATCATCGCCCACATCTTCATGCGCACGTTAAAGGCCGACATCGACAATTATAACGATGTCAACTTGGACGACGACATTGCCGACGAGCTGGGGTGGAAGTTGGTCCACGGCGACGTGTTCCGTCCTCCCACCAACCGCATGTTGTTGTCGGTGCTCTTGGGGCTGGGGGCGCAGATCTTGATCATGATCACGTTGACGATGGTGATCTCGCTTTTCGGGCTCTTGTCGCCGCTGAACCGCGGGGCGTTGCTGACGTTCATGTTCATCGTGTTCATCTTGACGTCGTTCGTGTCGCTGTACATTTCCGGCTATCTCTACCGGTTCTGGGGCGGCGACAACTGGAAGGTCAACACCATCCTTACTCCCACCTTGGTGCCCGGGTTGGTGTTTGGCGCCATTATTGGGCTTAACTTCTTCCTCGTGGCTGCCCACTCGCTGGGAGCCATCCCCTTCACCACCATGCTTGCCATTGTCGTCATCTGGTTCGTGGTGTCGATCCCGTTGTCGGTTTTGGGGCTGATCATGCAACTGAAGCGTCCCCTCTTGAGCACGCCCGTCCGCACCAACCAGATCCCTCGCCAGATCCCGCAACAGCCGTGGTACCTTCGGTTTGGTCCCAACATCTTGATCGGGGGTTTATTCCCGTTTGCCCTGATATTCCTCGAGCTCATGTTCATCTACAAGCTGTTGTGGTTCAACCGCATCTACTACATGTTTGGCTTCTTGTTCTTCTGCTTCTTGTTGATGATCACGTTGACGGGGCTCATCACCATGCTCATGATCTACTACACCCTCTGCTTCGAGGACTACAACTGGCAGTGGAAGTCGCTCATCATCGGGGGGTCGTCGGCGGTGTACGTGTTGTTCCACGCCTTGGGGTTCATGTGGACGAAGAACTTGTCCGGGTTGTCGTTCGTGTTGACGCTGGGCTACGCCGTGGTGTTGCTGGCGTTGGCGTTCTTGTGCTGCGGCTTTGTCGGCTTCTCGTGCTGCTTGTTCTTTATCCGCCGCATGTTCTCGCAAATCAAGGTCGATTAGGCCGGTGATGTTGTTGTGAACGAATTAACTACTAAGCATTTGCTGGTGGTACTTTGCCATGCCCCGACCCCGTTGCTGTATATAGCGACGCAATGCGTCAATAAACCACCCACCAAGGTCCAGCTCTTCCTCTACGATTATTTCGCCATTCTTTTATTAATGTTAGAAGGACATACTTGAGGTAATATTTCCACTCGATTGGGGTACTACTCACGTGACTGGTCACATGACTACTCACGTGACCAGAGCCCGAGGGCCACAAACGCCGATAACGCAGCCACCCCTGAAGGGTATCGATCGCAAATTGCCGACGCCGATCGTCTCCCCAATTGCTCACCAATGCCGTTTGAGACGTCTCAGGAAATCCGGGACCGTCGCTCACGTGAGTACTCCAGCGTGATGCTTGTGGCGGGCACCCGGGGCGTGTTGGAAGGGACGATATTTGGCTTGCTTCTGGGAGCGTTCTTGATGTATCGCTACAACCACGGCGTCAACCGCAAGTTCTTCCACAACTCGTACAAAGTGGCGTACATGGTGTGCTGGAACGTGGCGGGGATGACGTGGCGAATGGACGAGGCCAAGCTCAAGTTGAGAAAGCAGGCGTTGGTGGAGAACCAGTTGCGACAAGATGAATATATGAACCAGGAGTTGTACGGACGCAAGTGACCATGAATATACGATAATAGAATATTTACGTTAAGGATTAAAGGCAGATAAACTACGGTTTAGTAGAGTCTATCAAAGTGTTAGGGGGATTTGTGGAGGGAGTGATAGAGTCGCAAATCCGTAATTGTTAACCGATAGTGTGACTAGTGACATTTTCACCAAATAGGTTAAAAAAAGTTGGTTGATATAGTTAGAGAGTTGATGGTTGTTTGCTGATTGATTGTGATTTTGTTAGCTGTGAGTGTGATGGTTAAAGGTCTATCAGTTGTAGTAAACTTATTCAAATAATAAAGTAGATGGTAATAGATTTCCACCAATGACCTCAGAAAAGAGTAATCTTGAGTTATGGTTCATCAATTATTAACTGTAATCTATGCAACGGTACGTGGGGATTTTATTAGACTCATGGGAATGACTATTCTTCGTTAGGAAAAGGCCTGGTGTGTAGTACAGCCAAATTGAAAAACAACTACACAACTGATGGCGTCGTATTTTGATCATGACTCAGATCATTCTCTTTTTCATGTAGGATTTGATTGAATTGTTATCAATCACCATTGTAATTTGCGTCACATACAGGGCTTCAATAAGTTGTAATCTTTAACTTTGGAACAAACACGTTGAGCCCACAATTATACGTTGATCACAATAACTATCTCATCGTACATTTGACTAGATCGAGTCGTAACTTTATCAAGATCGTACCTTGGGCTAAATTGATTTGTATCTTTATTAAAGTTTCGCTAATTTTCAATTTATTATTATACCACTGCCAAACCAAATGTCACTACAATCGAAACCAAAACCCTACAAACCAACATTAAACTGCAATCACAACAAAACCAACGTCCCTACTACTACATTTCTTGTCCTACCTTGTTGCTTCTGTTATCGCTGGGGTCAGCAACCGGGCCGTTCGCACTCACCACCACTGACAGTCACTCAACGATGGGCAACATCATGTCGTTGTCGTTTGCTCCCGAGTGCACCGAAGGCAAGAACAAGTACGACGAATGCTTTAACGAGTGGTACACGGAAAAGTTCCTCAAGGGCAAGTCGATCCAGAACGAGTGCACCGAGTTGTGGGACGATTACATCACCTGTGTCAACGCGGCGTTGGCGAAGCAAAAGGTCAAGCCCATGCTCGACAAGGCTCGGGAGGACCAGCCGTTCACTCTGGAGGAGATGAAGGAGTCGTTGGACTCGGCCCAGGGCAAATAGACCCGATGATCATGACCCTTATATGTATATAGCTCAACAACACATTATTTTGGAACTTAGCAATTAAATTCAACCTAAAATATCAGCTAAAACATGGATTGATCATTTATATTAACTCATGAAATTAACATAGGCCTGGTTTCATTATATTTTGGTGTAGATCATATTTGGTTATAACCACTTCTCTCTCACATCATCGATCGCATTCCATGGTGTTAAAGGACTCCAAGTGGGACCGCAAGGCCAAGCGCAACTACGAGAAAAAGCATGGCATTGTCCTGCAAGCTCCAGCTAAAGCCAAGGATACTCCCAAGGCCCGGTGGTCGGGTAAGAAAGCCGTTGAACCCGAAAGTGACGACGAATGGGATTCTGACGTTGATGGACCGTTGCTTGAACACTTCTACCCATCCATGAGTGAAGATAGCCACTTGACTCGGGACCAGAAACTCAAGTTAAAGAAACAGATCATTGCCGATATCCAGCGACAACTTGAAGAGGAAGCGCTACGAGAAGAACAACCGGAGGTTATTGATCGCTCGGATGGCATTTATTTGGGAAGTGATGAAGCTCAGCAGGTAGACGATAGACGAGCCGTAGCTGCTCGAGCCATTAAAGAAGCTCGAGAACAAGGTACCGGTGGTGGTGATGGTCAGGATAAGAAGTTCAATATGGCCGATTTCCTCAATGATCTCCAGGAGAAACTGTCACAAAAGAACCGGCGCATGCCTACAATGAAGAATGTAGCCGATATTGAAGAGTACGGGCTTAGTCACCGGGATTTGATCAAGTCTACCGATGACTACGATGATCTTTACCAAAAGTCCAAAACTCAAAGATCAGTAAATCAACTAACTAATGATGAGTTGCGAGACTACGTTATTGGCACGGAATTTAAACTGGACTCTCGAGGACTGACGGTGGAACTGAGATCACTTACTCCCGAAGAAATTGCCGAACAACGGCGACGAGACGAGATTGCTCTTCGCGAAGCTCGCTTCCGCAAATTAAAACAAAAACTTACTGCGGATGGTGGTCAGGCTAAGGCTATTGAAGTGAATAACTTTGATAATGATGATGAAGAGAAGGTGGCGTGGCTTGGACTGAAGATTGAGGATAATGGCGATGTCTTAGCCGGAGATTGGGAGGATGATCTTAGTCAATTACTTGGGCTGAAGCTTGCCGCTCCCGAAGACGAACATATTGCTAACGTTAGTCGGACTGCAAAGCTGGCTAAGCCACCCTCGGTTAAAGGACCGCCTCCCTCTGATACCCAGTTTTTGGATGATCTTTTAGGGTGACACACAATGTGGAAAAACTCTCTTTGATGTAGCACACGATGATATACAATGGCGAGAAAATCCCGCTTGTTTTGTTTGTTATTTAAGGCAACGACACCGTGGCCGAGTCCCACGTATAGCCGATAAAGCCCTTGGGAACGGGTCCGGTGTCGCTAGGCCCCATGTGGGCTCGAATCATCACCAACTGGGGTAAGTACTTCAGCCCGATAAGTTGCCACAGCCACTTCATTCGTCCCAAGTGCAAATACTCAAGATCTGCTGGCAGCAGCCAGAGGAGCTGAGGCACCACCTTGCGGCGAGGATCATGGATCAGAAGTTTGCGGATACTGGGGGGAAGCTCAATGGAGTCTCCCCAATCGGGAGTCAAGAGATTTACCACCGTAAGGTAGGTGAAGTTGGCAAAGTCCATGGGGATGACGTTGGTGACCATCAGATGAGTGTAGGGAGACAAGTACACGGTACACGTTTCCTTCCACTCTTCGGGAAGATCGATGTTGACCTGGAGGGTACGATGAGATGCAATGATTTCATCCACTGGGTCCAGCAGTGTAAGGTCAAGGATAAGAGCAGGCACGGGAGGAAGTTCCCATCGTTTCAGCGCACTCACCAGGAGATTAGCGAGCGGTCCGTTGATTAATTGCTTCGGTTGGGCTCGCATAAATACCGAGGCTTCTTCCAGAATCCCCAAGATGTCGACCTTTTCGATGTTAGGCAGCATGAGAATTACCGTCTTGAGCATTTCGTTATCGGAAAGCGAGACTTCTTCCAAGTGTGGGTTGGTGAGCTGGACCAGCGTGAGACAGTTATCGTCAAGCCGGAGACGGCGAAGCTCGGGGAACCCGTCAAAGGCTCCGTAGTGAAGCTCCATGTTTTGTAGGGAAAGGTCCACCACTTTGGGATGGGACCACACGAACTGCGGTCCCCAGTCGCTATCGGCAAACGTCAATTTGCGGAGATTGCAGAACTGATCCATATCGATAAAGTTTTCCACCATACTCTTGGTTGACGATACACAAAACTCTTGTAATGCCGAACACTTGGCTCGAAGTCTCCCCTCAATGAAGCAACAATTGATAAACGCTAGCTTTTGTAAGTTATCATGACTGACACTTTGTGGTGAGAAATACAAGCCAAACCCATTGACAACGAGCCGTTCAAGGTTAACAAACTGTAGGAGTAAGTGTTCGAAGATGAGGACTTCCTGAGGCGAACATCCAAGGTGGAGGGATCGAAGCTGATGACACACCAGTGGCGGCATGAACCGCACGTAACTGCTCCCACCATAAAGGCGAAGATGGGCTAGTTTGGTAAACTTTTCGAGGGGGACGGTTCCGGGCATATTGATTGCCAAATGGGTGATTTTATCCACCAATGTCTGAGTATGCATGGGACAGTCATCGGTAGTATCTAGCCAAGTGACATTGGGACATAATCGAAGAAGTTGTCCGACATCGGGCTGGTGCCAAGTGACTCGTCTAACTTTGGGTAATGGCTCGGTGTTGGTGATGGTTAAAGGAGAATTAACCACGACGATTTCTTCGAGTGACGAAGGTAGGTGAAGACTAAGGTGGTTAGCGACGTCGCGGAGCTCGAGACGACGAAGGTGTTGGAGCCCGGGAGCGTCGGCTGTGACTTGGGGAGCCCATTCGGTAAATGTTAACCTAGTTAGTTGGGGGAGCTCGGTGGTGTTAAGAAACTGAGCCTGGTGTTCAGGAGCAATCCCCACCAACGAGGCAAGCTTACAAGCAAACGGTTCCTGGTCAAGCCGAGCCGGCCACGCCGGAGTGACGCTGACACTATGGATATGGTGAGCATAACGAGCATAGATTCCAAGAAACCGGAGACGAATATAGGCAAACACCACGTGAAGCAAACCGGTATCAACAACAACATCAACACAAGTAAATTGCGAGAGCAATCGCTCGGCTTCCCAGGGATAGACTTGGGCCAACGCCAGTCGATCGCCGTTCTTCAAGGCAAATTCAATACTTATGGTTAACGGCAACCCAAGTAAGCGGTGACGAAGAACAGGACGATCGTAGACAGCCAGCACCACTGCTGTCTTCAGCGGGAGGTCCAAGAACGACCAGGCAAGGGCGAGGACAGCGTCGCCGTTTGAATCATCCATTTAGCGGTCAAACGAGGACAAGTCCGGGCGTTTTTTTTTTTTACTTTGGTACCGCAACCGTATTCCTAACCGAATCACTTTAAGCGCCATGGCGTCGTCGCCTACATGTGACGTCGAATAGCGGCGTTGCCGGCTTGGGGGCATTTCGGAGCCAGCGACCAGCCATACATCAAACCGGACGACTTTTCGCCTCAGGCGAGGCTAAGCCCCACGACACCGTTTGTCGTTATCGCGGGTGATCGGGGCTCTCATTACGACTTTGTGGCCTGAGACGATGCCGCCAGTGGCTTCGGAGATGCCGGATAGCGTACGGTTCGGTTGCAGGTGCAGAATTCCGAGATTGTGGGCAGCTAGTGGCAGGGTTTTTGTCAGGGCCAGTGAGGCTGGCTCGACATTACCTGATTATGGTTGCAGCCATGAGGGAGTCAGTGATAAAAGATAGACCTTGTTCTCCTATTACTTTTGTCCTCACAAGACCTGTTTTTATCAGCAAAACAAGAGAAAAAGAAAATCCAAAAAACCAATAAAAAAAAATCAAAATAAAATCAAAAAATCCAAAATAAATTCCGTAAGAGTTCATTCGATACGATCACATTTGTGGCATCGATATAATTCGTAAGTCACTTATCATTCGGCGTTAGGCCCCCCCACCATCTGGAAGTTACGGAATATTGGTGTGATGCACGGTGGTTGCTATTTATCCGTGGGAAGGAAGGCTCGGAATAAAGTTGGCTGAGTGGGTCACCACGAAACATTCGTAAGTGACTGTATAACCGAAGCGGTCCGATAGAGGTAAAGTTACCGATGGCTAAGACAACCTTTCGGACATAAACGGCGACAACATGTGTGGTGAATAGTCGGTGTCAACGTCGAGTCTAGTAGCTTTAATACTAAGAATTAGAATTTTTGATCCGCGGGAGAAAATTTGTTGTGGCGTTGTCAATTTGCCCTTTATCTTAAGGTGGTGAGATAAGGGAGAAGTGGTGGCTCGGCAAGGCAATAACCGGATTGACGTAATGTTTAGGGGACATATGCTTTTACATCGCGCACGATATATATGAATCTCAGAGAAGAAGGTTCCATCAGCTTCGATGCGCGGCAACAAAGTATTAGCACGTGCATATGGGCACGTGAACCATCGTCTAAAGTCAGCCAATTCAACTACCACCAAATTTGGTCGGAGAAGAGTGAAAATGAACTGTTGCTAGTATCATCGACGATACCATTGACTACGTTACCAACTGAGTCGCTTGTGGTGTCAATTGAAGAGTTTGAGCTCATGGGCGTACATTAATGTAGGGTTGAGCAACACGCCTTTTTGCTAGGTCAACCCTAACAGAACGCGCTTGGTGGTTGGCGCACGACTCATCGCGCACCGCCAACTATATAAACCCCTCCACTCACCCTGTCATAGTTAATTCACCACACAAGCCTTCCTTCAGTGGCCGCTAGCCTCTTCAAAAGGCTTTGAAAGGCACCTGTTATTGGGAGCAGCCTCTGGCGGAAAGCTTGTGTGGAGGAGAAGGTGATGAAACTAGGTTTCTTCTTTCCCAGTCCGATACGACTATGACGACAGGGTTGAAAACTGCGAGTGGTGGTTACCGCCCACGGGTGTCTACGGACCTCGCTGGGTCACCCTTGCTTATACTTGCCAGTATTTACGTTTCTGATTCTCATCACCTCGCCAGGGACGTGGGATGTGGCGACGCCAGGCGGTGTCCCCGATGTCGTTGGCTCGGTGGTGATTTCCAACAAAACCCACCATTATGATACACCAGTGATGAAATATTCCATAACATTCGCAGTTTCCTCGGTAGCCCACATCGAACCCATCCTTGTGGTGCCAGTGACCGCTTATAGACCTTCCATGGATGTCTGAGGTGTATCTTAGAACTTGTAGCCAAAAAAAAAGTATACTTTGGTCAAGCTATCATTCTGATAGCAAAGCCAATACTACACTCAAAATCGATTTCATCGCCATGACTTTATTGCTTCATTTGGCGATGTTATTGACATTGATAAACGATGCTAGAGTCGAGACACTAGCGTTGACACTAAAACTAACTATAATCTCGACCATACCCTCGAGGTTAGTCCTGACTATGTTCTCGACTATTTCTTCGATTTCTCGACTATAGCATTAATTATAGTCGTAACTTTTCGACTATTGTCTCGACTATTTTTCTAAATCATAACTCCGGCTTTGTCATCATTGTCGGCTACAGTCGGCTAGTACGGCTTCATCACGTTCATTTCTATGATCTATTATTATTAGGGCTCGTTGCAGTCGTGTCTCCGAGGAGATAATAAGGAGAAAGAGGACGGATCAATTGTTGATGGCTCCTCGCAACAACGCCAAGTCCTCGTTCAACTCGTCGGGTTTTAGCCCCTGGACCCCCGGGAACTGTTTGTTGCCTCGAGTATTGGGTTTGCCGTTCAGAGGACGACTCAGCGTGAGGTTAAGCCCCACCATGTCGTCGCTCTTCATGATCATCACGTTCAACGCGTCGTAGTCCTTATCGCTTAAATTCAGGTCGGTAACACTACCCAGAGTGGCGAGAATGGGATGATTGGGGGCCAGACTCAGCTGGAATCCCGTCGACAGCTCGTCGTTCAGCGAGTAGCGCGTAGGGTAGTGTCGGCGTCGTTTTGAAGCGGAAATGTAGCCGTTGCCGGCCGCCAGCAGCACGTGGCCATTGGCCAGCGCCGGACCATCACTGAGATCGTCAGCTTCGCCCGTAGTGAACCGCATTTCCCGCTTGCGGAGCAGTCGTCCCAGATGGCCGAGCAGCAGCACCACTGCCGCCAGCAACGCTGCCAGCCCTTGGTCGCCGCCCCACAGGTTGGCGTTGACCAAATTGAGCAAGAGCTTGTCCTCCTTGAGTTGTTTGATCTGGTTCTGGAGCTTATCGTACAACTTTTCCTTGATTAATTTGATCATCTTGTCGTGGTGGTCCTTGGCTCGCTCCAACTCCTCCTGGTACTCCTGCTCCACCTGTTTCACCTGATATTCTTCCCAGAGCCTAAGCCTTGTGAGCTCGTAGTCCCGCTCGATTTCCAACCGGTTTCGCTGGCGCCCGAGCTCGTCGTTGGTGCCCTGTTGTAAGGTGGCGAGCACCGCTTGGAGCTCGTGCAACAGCTGGGTGTAGAACTGTTCCTTTTCCTGGGCGAACGTGTGCTCGAGCTTGACGAGCCGCTGTCCGATCTGTTGTCGTTTGCGGTCCCGTTTCGATTCCATGGCTGTGAAGGGGGTATTTGGAGGGATGCTAAGGGTTTGGTGTGTCGGAGCAAAGGTGAGATAAAAAAGCGAGCGCTCCCCGCGATTAAACAATGCCATCGACAAATACTGTGGTGATGAGGAAATGACTGTGTGGGATCGGTTATTGCACCAGGGTTTCGTGTGAATCTATTTGTCTTGATCACTAAGTGTTACGTGGGGTTGGTACTTGGTGGTTTGTCGAACCATGAAGTGACTTGGAGATAGCGGTTAACCAATGGGACAAATGGGACTGGTGCTTGCTTTAATGCTATCTACGGGAAGATGTCTATGTTTAATTATATCAGATTGGGGGTATTCTTTTTCCTGAAGATGGTTTTTGAGACACTATCATACTAGTCATTACCGACTACTGAGAAGATCAACTTGGACGGTTCCTCGAGAAAATTATCAAGGTCAACAGGGTCATTCTATTGTTGATTGAATCAACGATGGCTTGATGACTCCCGAATCTTCATCTGATTTGTCTTTCATCAGTGACTGTTTGATCAAAGGGGTTGTATGATGTGTTGTTGCTAGACTTGTCCAGCTATTACATCAAATCACATCACGGTTACATCACATGTTCCCCAAAGTCATCTTAAGAGCCACTATGTGTCTTTTGCTTTCTGCCCTTATCAATATGTGTCTAATGATGTAATTGTCTATTTAACCAAGGGATTGCAACGATTGCTCCATACGCTTTCAATGGTTGATTACGAAGATTGGTCAACAACATTGAGGTCCTTGCCGTACATGACAGCACCAACAAACCCTTTCCCCTTCAAGTAGCCAGCATTCTTCACGTAGCCAATCCGATCAAACCCAAGCGAATCCCAGATCTTAAGCAGCGCCGTGTTCAGCTCATACACCAAGTTAAACACCAGGTACACGTAGCCGAGACGAGGAGCAATGTCCAAGTACTTGGACCCAAGTTCCTTACCAAGTCCCATGCCTCGTTGGCGATGGTTAACGACAAACCCAGCATTGCAATGATGACTCAGTCTCCCAATATAGTTGGGTTTGACATAGAAACACCCCAAGAACCGCTTGTCAAGCCACTCCTCAGTCGTAATGGAGCTATCGATGGTAGTTTCGGTTCCCGTGACTAAAATCGCCACAAAGTGGTAAAACCAGTACTTGCAAAACTCTTCAAACTCCATGGGTTGGTGGTGAGGATAGGTAAGCCCTTCATCAATGATATAGTTGAATTCGGAGTGGAGAGCACGAAGCAATGGTTCGGGAACTTCGTGGTAGTCATTGACACAGAAAAGAGTGACGGGAGCCCCAGTTTTGGCCAAATTGAAATGGATGGGTTCCGTCACCACTTTGGGGAACTGTCCCGAGGCAAACGGAAGCAGGGAGTAGTCGAGGGAGGTAGACATTTACCGTTTATTGGATGATGGCATCGTCTCGCTCATGGGTCGCGCTAGCGGAACATTACGCCCGATTTTTCGGGAGACTCAAGCGGCTTGCCTAATTAGGACCTACTACAAGGTTACACGATGTAGCGCCAGACAAAGCGAAGCTTGCCCAGGTTGGCGTTTTCCACAAGGTTCAGAAGCCAGAGGGGAAACTCCTCTGACCGATAGTCTCCGTAGAAGATCATCACCGGTCCCTTGGAGCCAATGATACGCTCGTCGTCGTCCACCAGTTCCGAGTGGCCACTCGTTTTAATGGCAAAGAGATCGTCGTAGGAAAGAACGCGACCATTATACCACACCCAATTGGTAGCGCTGATGGCATTACCGAAGGAATCGTCATTCCATTCCACTTGGCTGAGCACTTCCTGGTAACGATTGTGGGCATCCTCGAGGACACTAGCAAACTTGCCGTTATCGGTGTCAGCCTCAATCAGTGCGGCTTGAGCCGGGTCGACTTCAAGCTCGCTCCAGATATCATCAAGATCGCTTTCTTCGACAAACAACTCGGTGATGGCGGGCACGTAGAGACTGAGGTTGTGATGAGCGATGGATTCCACAAGCTCGAGCTCCGGTGCCGTGACGTTGAGAGCGGATACCACCGCTAGGAGGAGCCAGATAAGTAACATGTGTTCGCACTAATTGGTAGTGGTCTTGTTATGGGTAGAGATGTTGGATAATTCCAGTATGAAACCATGGTGATGCTAATGGAGTTTTGTTGTTTGGAATATTGTAATAATTAGAATGATTTATTCCATTTGGTTTAGGTTTTGGTATTGACCTTTGATTTTGGTGGTGATTCCAAAAATTTGAGGAGAAAGAGGATGTTGGTGTTACTTTGGACACAATGTCACCTTACAGAAACAGAGAGGGGAAAAAAAAGTCAAGTGGAACTATTAGCGAGTCGGAGAGGGGTTCCCTGAACCGGAGATTGGCAATAAGTGTGGCAATGTGTGGAGAGGGGAACAGCGAGATTCTCACCGAGGACCGCTTCTATCCGATAGAGCCAAATTACTAGTTCACATGAACCTCAGTTTGTCCGACAACTTTGTCACAAGCTCGTCCGCACTTCAACGGTCAGATTCATGCTCATCTCGGATTAACTCGGCAGCAAACGATCCGTTCCGCCGTGCCTTACGGAAGAATTAGGAGGGTCGTTTGCTTTCAAAGGAGATAACGCTCCACATGCCTCCGAAACCAGCCCCACTTTGCTACTGATAATCTATTAAAAAAACCGAGGTCTTCTCATCCCCACTTCCCATGGACCCGAGGCGCTGAATGTTAATGCCCGAAAGTGGGACCATAGTGTCTGGTGGTATTGTGTAACGTAGTACAAATGTGAGGTTACTGTGAAAAACACCAACGGTGAGGGGAACCGTTAAACGCGATTAAACTATATCTTATTAGTTGGAACTGACTTGTAAAAAGTGTCATTATGTTATTGTACACTACGCGATCATCCTAGATTATCAGATCCATTGAAACATGAAAGCAGAGTGGAGAATTATCGATGTTTTTTCTGATGAGTATTTCCCGACAAGTATTTGTGATGCGTAATTATAGGAGAAGACGGCGATTGAGTATAGAGGAGAAAGAGGGGAAGCGACACCGATTGTGGGTTAAAAAGAGAGGGGAAGGCGATTATCATTAGTAATTGTGGCAAGTGGGGAAGCTCTTTTGGCCGTTGTGGCAAGTGGGGTGCGGAGCGGGTGAGTAAGTGGGGAAGACCATGTGGTGGTGATAATGATAAATGTGCTCATTCTATCACAAGGCATGCGGGGGTTGTCGAGTGGGGACTAGAGTGGAGACTAGAGAGTGGGGACTAGAGTGGAGAGTGAAGCCTGGGGTGGGGTTTTTTGAGGGGAAGTAATAAGTGGGTGAACTTTTGAGGGGAAACGGTGAGTGGAGAAATGCCGATGACAGGCGATGGGATGGCAAACGTTGAGATGTGGATGTATCGGACGGACCATGCATGAGAAATGTGTCAACGAACGTGTCAAATGCAAGTGAACATGAGATGGTACTGGTAAAACCGTTATACCGTTGTCAACACCAAAAATGGATTTTTGGTTTGCAGACCACGACCCAACCATCATGGGAACCCAAGGCTCACGAGTAGCTTCAATTCACCACTAATGAGGAGGCTGATAAGTAATTGGTCTACAGAATCAAGAACTTGAAAAGGTGTTATTGGTCGGACAAATGGAAGGTAACACAACAAATGAGAATTACGATTCGGATGGGGAGTTCCGCAATGATGGGAAGATAGGGGACAACAGCCAGTGGGGATTAGTGGATATTGTGGGGCTCAATGGTCTTATGGAGTGGAGAGGCAATCATCGCTTTGATGCGGCCTGCGGGGACTGTGCGGAGAGAGACCCAATACGGTAAATACCGCTACCATCTACCAACGTGGGGAAGCCCGATACGGTAGGTGCCGCCCATGAGGGGACACCCAATACGGCAAGACCCCGATTACTAATGCCTATCTGAGGAGACGGCAGTGAGGAGTAACAATAAAGACCCAATTGAGGAGAGATGTGGAGACAATTGAGGAGACGATTGAGGAGTACTGTTTAACTTGCTGAGGAGAAGCAGTCGAATAGATTGTGGGGAAGAAATTGTCACAAACGTGGGTGCAGTGGAAATGTAATCAAGCCGTTCCTGAAGATGAACACAGAAGTCGATGTAAAGCGGCTTAATTCGGTAAAGTTTGCTTTCCCACATGAAGTCCGGAAGTTTGCCACCAACGTGCATCGCCATAAGGTATACTTGCGAAAGTGCCATCGGAATTCATCCCTTTAGACCATCATGACGTTCAACTACGAAGACCACCAAAAAGCCATTGAGGCCAACATCAAGGCACTCAATCCCAAGATGGCCAACAGCTACGAGAACAAGGAGTCCGTCAACGCCATCTCGACGTTGTTTGCCAAAATCATGCTTGAATTCGACTGGAAGCACCCGGAAAAGAGAAAGCTGGAGGAACAATCGGAAAAGCCACTTGGTAACCCTGACGAGAAGAACCTTGGCTTTTCCCTCGACGATTTGCCGCTGCCAAAAACCTACCTCCAGGATTATCCCAACACTATCTTCAAGCCCGGAGCTAAAGTGATGGACTTTGCTGCGGGAACAGGGATTGTCACCACCAAGCTTATCCCCTACTTACCGGGAGGAGAGATCGTTGGGGTGGACATTAACCCGGCGTTTTTGGCCAAGTTTGACGCCAAGGAGAAGCAATTGCGGGAACAAGGTGTCAACATTTCCCATTATGAGGTTGACATCATGGACCCGACCAAGAAGGACGAGCTTGACGCCAAGTTCAAGCGTCACTTTGACATTATCTTCTGCACCATTTCCTACCACCACATCGACAACTACGAAGACGTTACCGAGCGGTTGTGTGACTTTTTGGCTCCGGGCGGGGAATTGATCATTTTGGACTTCTACAACGAAGACTTGGAAACCACCGACGTCGTCAACAGTTCCACTGGCGATGAACGGCACGACTTTGTGTTGCGCCACATGCAGGGGCTCAAGAAGGAAGCGTTGGCCCGGGTGTTCAAGGACAAGTGTAAGTTGGAAAACGTGTCGGTGGCTCGTGAATTCAGACTCCGAATGTGGGACCAAGAGAAGTTCATTGCCAACCACTGCACCAAGAAAACCATTGATGCTCTCAAGGCAGGTGAATTGCCCACTAAGGAAGACCCCGTGGAAGGTAAATTGTACCAAGTCGACATGTCGGTCATTATGGCGATTGGGCAACAACCCAAGTGAGCTTTTGTTTGCTTAAATGACAACTTCATAAGTGCTATTGGAAAAATTTCAAAAACCGATGTAAACTACTTTGATATTGTTTTGTTTAGAGTATATTCCACTCGCCTTTGTATATAAAATAAAAAATCGTGATTTTGTCATACATAGTCGTTGATATTTATCGTAGTCTTGGCTCAGTCCATGGTAAGCATGTCCTGGGGGTTAAAGTCCCTCTTTTTCTTATTCATCATCGTATTATCCTTCATCATCATCATTGGGTGTTTGTCGGTCTTGGGGGGACTCGACGAGCCAAACGGCATCCACAGCGGCCGTTCCATGGGCCGCGTCATGGCTTCCATGGCTTCTTCACCAAGCAGGTTTTGTCTTGATTTGACGGGGATTTCGTTTTCGTTCTGACGAGCCATAGTTGGGGTTTTAGTGTGAGAGGAAGTGTTCTTGGGCACGGGCAATATATACGAGGCGGTAGTTAGGGGAGGTTTATGTCATGACCTTTTCACTCAGGGGGCTAGTAGATAATTCTGCATCTTTAGCTTTGGTTAGTAACCGTGGGTACTGTAAGATTCACGCCAATCGTGTGAGCTTGACAGCTCCTAACAAATCATATCTGAGATTTTGAACTACGCGTAGTCAAAGATGATCAAGAGAACAAGTTATGAGTTGTAGGCGCTGACAATATCTCAGTCACTTTACTGATTCTGGGGTTGGTTTGGTACAGTCCAGAGCTCATAAACAATACCAGCCATACATCCATCCCTTGATGACCTGACGCTCCCCGCCTTTTTCTCCCTTGTAAATCACGAGACCTAACCATCCCCTAAAAACTACAAATTACTACAGTACACGTACATCATAGATAACGTGATTAGGGTTATACTCTCTCTTACAATCAACCCATAAGACTCGCTCAGTGAATAGCTAGCATCATTGACTGTCTCCATAATTGTCATTTTAGGATGTTAGGTTTTACCCCATCGTACGTTAATAATCACCGGTCATGGCTTCAGCCGCATACACCACAACGACCCATCACCCATCTCCAAACACCGCTTCTACTAATCACCCCACTAAACTTTTATCCCAACGCGTTGTTTTGTTGAATTTCCATCACCATCAATGACTCACCCCACTATCGAACCTCCCTACTACACCGTAGTATTTACCAGCGTGCGGGCTCCCGGCCACGACGACGAGTACCGGGCCATGGCTACCAACATGGTGGAATTGGCCCACACCATGCCCGGGTTCCTTGGCGTCGATCTGGCTCGCGACGGTCACCTCGGTATCACGGTGAGCTACTGGACCGACGAGGCCAGCATCCTCCACTGGAAGCGCCAAAGCGACCATATCCAGGCGCAAAAGTGGGGGCGGGCAACGTTCTATCTGCACTATACTGTCACCGTGGCTAAAGTGGAACGGTCGTACCAGTTCACTAGCTTTTAATCCCGGTGTCATTTTTTACAAAAATTTCGCTCAAGGACAGTTTGCGCTTACACAATAGAAATAAAGATAATGTAACCTGTATTGAACCTATATACTCAGTGGCCATCGGGGGCGCCGGTGGTGATGTGGGCGCTGGCATCGTGGTGGGCGCCTGCGGGCGCCGGCGCCGGCGCCAGGTCGGTGGTGGAGGGGCGCTCCGAGCGCGGGGGCGGGGGGGCGACCTCGGCGCCGACGCCGCGCAAGTGGGGTTGTTCCGGAACCGGCAGCGGCGACAATTCCTGGGGCAGCGTGGTGTCCTTAATCGGTTCGTTCATCGTAGAATCAGTAGTAGTATCAGGAGTATCAGGAGTGGAAGTGGTGCGAGCGTCGCGGGCGACCTGCTCCTGATATAGTTGCTTGGCTCGTTGCTGTCGGCGGCGCTCGATCCGCTGCTGGGCTCCCAACCGGAGCTCGGCCAGCTCCAATTGGCGCAAGCGGGCGGCGTCGGCGTCGCGGCGCTGCTTAGCTTCAAGCCGCAGCAGCCGCTTGCGCAGGGCGATCATCCCGGCGAGCTCAAGCTCCTTCTTCTTTTGAGCGATGAACTTGCGCTTGCGGATCTCGCACTCGATGACGTTATCGACAAACTCGGCCAGCGCCAACGCCGATGCGACTCGGGCGGCGTCGCGCGAGTCACGCTGACGTAATTGCTTAATCATCAACTCCAACTCGTAGACGTTAGCCACCACTAAGCGGTATTGGGGCGGGTCGACGTCGAACTGGTGCTTGCCATAATGGAGATCAGGATGGCGGGGAGCTTGCAGCCGTTTCTTGGGTTCGACAAGCTTGGGATAGTCGACGGTTCGCGAGTATATATAGGTATCGTCGTAGAATAACTGGAGACACTGTTGCGTATGGCCATCGTCAGTGGTGAGCACCGTTTCCGGTCGGAGCTGTTCCAGCGACAATCCCAGCGACTCCACCCACCGCCGGAAGTTGTAGTTATCGGAAATGGTGGCGATCAAGTTATGGAGAATGTCGAATTTCGCGGTGATGGTCAAATCATCGAATCTCACTTCGTTCTGGGGATCGTCAATGGGAACGACGTTACCGTCTTCATCCTCAACTTCAGTACCTCGTAACGGAGTGTTTACTCCAAACCACACTCGATATACGCGCTCAAAGTTGGCAATCAGCGAGAGCTTTTGGTTCTGGAGCAGCAGCATAAGCGCCAGCTTCAATTTGGTGATAAACAAGTTATTCAGCAGCAGCGCATCGTAGTCGTCCAGTCCCATAAGGAACAGTGTCAGGGGGAAATGGTTAAGTAATTCGAGTTCAAAGATATCGACATCAAAGTACTCGTCTTGCAACTTAACGAATCCTCGACACTGATAGAGCCACAGCACCACGTACATGTAGGGTACCAGCGTCCGTAAACGGACGAGCTCATCGGTCTGAAGCAGCCCGTGATTGGGTAAGGTGATAGGGTGGACTCGGGTGAGCGCCGTCACCAATTCGGGCGACCCGATGGTGAGAAGGTTTGCCGGGTGGTTCTCAGTGTTTTTGGCGACTGGAGCCATCGGCAGGGGGATTTCAACAGCAACGCTTGGACGGAGGTGATGGAGAAACAGTTACAACCTGAAACGGGTGGCAAACAAGTGTGTGGGGACAGTGGGGAACGGTGGGGGACGTTAGGGCAACGGTGCGGTGATGGTGAGCTATGAGATGGATGGTAGAGCGACGCGGTGGTGAAAAGTTGGCGAAGGCTATAGTGGGGAGATACGAGAGATGTGGAGTTTGATTTGGGTGGTGGGTAGAAGATTGGGTGATGGTTTATTACTGATGGATTTGGTGGTTCATGGTTGGGTTTTCGTGGGATTTAAGGTTAGTATTGTCATTGAGAATGAATTATGATGAAATTGAGGTATGATTTGTTTTTTACAATTGGAAAAGTAGTGTAATATGTTGTTGTTAAATGGGTTATAGTAGGTTTGTTGGTAGTGATAGGTTTTTGGTGATGTTTTGATGTTTTTTAGTGTTATTGTGATATATCCCAACGACGCGTTACAATGTTGTCAAAAATTAAAAAAGCTAACCTTAGTTGTCGACAATATTAAATTAAAGACTAGTATTGCCATTGTATGAACTTACTTTTTCAATTGAGTTGAGTATGTGGTTAAAAGTTGGGTAGTTTGATAAAATGATGAGTTTAGTGGTACTGTCAGGATCACTCGATAAGAAGCTAAACAGAAGATCTTATCATTGTTAGAATAACGTCAAATGGATCTAGACTCTTTCTATAAACGTGTCCTACACTTAATCGGATAAACAAGTCTTGGCTTCCGTTTATACACAAACACCATGGTTTACCCAAATACTGACTTCCCATCCAACCCAAATATTTAAAGTATAGTCCATTTCAACGGTTAGGTCAATATCATAAGGGGTTGATTCCCTAGAATCTTCTCGAGGACAACCGTTATGGTGTCATCCATTCAAGATTTGCCTAATGACGGTGGCCCAATCTCCAGTCAGGGCCGGTTGTCAAGTATCGCCGTGCGGAGTTTATTGTCGACCCCACCTCTCATTGCCCGAGTCACGTCTTTTATCTCGTTCATCCTCACTTTCCTTCAGTAACACACTATGATATTCACACAATAAACCTTCCTCCTCGAAGCATTAACACAACGCTATATCGACAACATAAAATCCCAGTCAAATCACTACAAAACCCACGTCATAATCCCCGTCTAATTTCCCATCGGAAAAACACGGACGGTGGGGCCACCCCTCGTCAAAGATTTCCTTGGATCGACAGGGAGGGGAAGGGAAAAGAAACGCCCCCACCTATATAACCTACACTCTCGACAACACCAAATAATTCTCCTTTTTACATACGACTTTAATTCCATTACCATTACCTCAAATGAAGCCATTCTCCTCCGTCATCAACCCTAACCCCTCCGCAACTGTGCTGCTGACCAAGACCAAGCTGACGACATCATCCAAGGGAACCCAAGTGCCAGCACCCCAATCGCCGGACCCGAACTTTGTCATCAACACCATGTACTCGTTGGATTAACTCACGCAAATATCAGCACCACCCATTGGTCCCATCAACTATGTAATGAATATGAAGTTATGACTTTCCCGTTAAATTGTCTTCGTAAAATGTAACGTCGCATTTTCCTCGACTGCGCACTATAACTCTCTTGCGTTATCATGGCCACCCCTAACTCCAACTACGAACCCCCCATCGACCTAGACCACGCCCGCCAATGGTGTATCAACTTACTCAAACTTGAAGCTGATAACCTTGCCGACCACGTGAAACAGTACCCCCTCCACACACGGACCAGCGTGCTTGAATTAGCGTCTCCTCGCTCCGTGATTACTGTCGACAAGACCCAACTGGTACCACTTGCCCTCGCCTTTGGCGCTGTCTATGCTGAAGCTCTTAGCTTGATTGTGAGTCTGTTAGTGGAGATTAAGCCGATCAAGCGTCAATTATACACGTTATCAGTGTATGACGATGGTAGTGGCAACGACCCGGACGCGTTCCTTGCTAGTCGCTATAACATCACCATTGTCGATGGCTTTGCCACCAAAACCACCACCAAACCGTTACGAAGACTCAAGCATCAGTACTATGTTGATTTGGCTCACTGGTACTGTCTGTGTCGTTCATGGCACCAACAAATAGGAATTGATGACAACGACGACATTGTGCCCATTACTACGCCCTGGGGACGAACAAAAACTTATCCTAGCATGCCTACGTGTGGTCACTTGGTGGCGGTGCTTGTGGCTCACGATAACTACGACGTGTATCGCCACGCCCAGGACTCGAACTCGCCCTAAAAAGTGTTCGTTATCTCATTACGGGTTTTACGTGAAGCTAAATACTCCGACACACTGGTCGTACGACGGGCTCGGTCTCATGCCGGGAGGCATGGGCATTGGAGCTAATGTCCGAGGGAATTGCAGCGCTGGTTGCGGCGGCACTGACGGGCGCTGAACAACAGGATGTTGATGATACTGAGGAGGAAGTAAAGGTTGTGGTGGCGGCAAATGGTTATATGTGGGAGCTGGCTCCAGTGGAAATAACGGTACAAACGCGTTGCCAGTTAAATCAAGGATAAACTCCCACTTGGCTGGTGGTTTAAATGGCACGGGATTGGGCTCGGCGTGGTAAAACTTGCTTGGAGTCTCAATCACGTACTCAGATCCCGGGATGATCGGTTCCGCTGGCTTTGGTGTTTTGCGAGGACGACCTCGAGGATTTCGACTTTTCTCCAGTTTCGGTTTGGGTACCGGTTTGACCTTTTCCAGCTTCACCATCCCTGGTTTCACCGCCGCTTGTTCAGAATCCATCAATTGTCGTTGTTGCTGTCGTTGCTGTTGGTCTTTGTGCTTTTGCCAATAGTTAATGGCAGCTTGGTTGGGAGTTACCGAGTGACTAGAAATAAAACCCGTTACTTGATCTTGAGCAATTTCCAAGGTCTCCTGAAGCTTGGGGAAAAGCTTTACCGTTACTCGAGCTTCGGGACGACACTCACCAAGCTTGGCTAAGTGGTGAGTCTTACCAAAGGTAAATTGAACCCAACCTTCTCCCGAGATAGTTATAGGGTTACGGTCGCGATGGTACTTGCACAATGCTGTTCCATTATCTTGAGAAAATTGTACCCAGTCATTAAGGGCACAAGCAGCATGATAACTGCGAGTACACTTGGGATGAGCACATTGAAAACAGGGACCAGACAGCCGACACACGGTACAAGTAAGCTTTCGCTGAGCTCGCAGAACCTGTTCCAACCCGTGGACACAGTCGTCAATAATGGTAAGTTCCTTGGGGAACATTCGAGCACATACTCGATGGCACATCTTAGTATTGGTGGTCAGGGGAAGAAGCTCAAAGAGCGAGTCGGTGCCCAAGGGAGTGTCTTTAATGGTAAACGGACACAACGTACACTCGGTAGGGGATGCCACTGTTGTCCGCGCTCGTTTAGCTAAAGGCTGGGCTGCTGTGGATGCTGCTGATGCTGATGATGCTGATTTGGATGATGGTTTGGACTCGGAGGTTGATTTGCGTTTCCCCGGTTTCTTCTTGAGTTCATCATCATCATCCAGCATCGGCGGTGTGTGGTACACATAGGGGATCCCCTTAAACTTGCAATACAACTGGTCAGCGTTGATTTCCACCGCATCAGCAGTACACTCACATTTCTTCGTAACCTTACCAAAGGGGAACCAATCGTCAAGGGCAAAGTTAACCGATTCGGCTAAGTTGTATCCATAGTTAAAGCCCGCGTGGTAACCATAAGGGAAAGTAATGATGAATTCACCTTCCCGGTGGACAATACGATTAACTTCAATTCCCTTACGTTTCAAGAACTCGGGCAGCACCATATACTCCTTATGGCGTAAGAACTCGGAACAACTACTAAAGTCTTCGTGGTACTCCTGTTTCATCACCTCAAAGAACGCCTTTTCTTGTGATTGCGGGACCAGGTACCATTGTTTGGGAGCGCCAAAGTGGATATAGTTGATTGAATAAAGGTCCTGATCCTCCAAGTGCCAAGCAAACGTGGCTTTCCATAACCCCGCGTACAAGTAGGCGTCGTTAACTCCGGGAAGGCGCAGGTCCATAAGGTCCAAGATGTTAGGAAGATGAGCGACGTTCCACGGACCGAAATCGTCGGGGAAAAGCGAGCCAAGGGTATCGGCACCGTACATGGGTTCGGCGTAGGTAAGCGACCGCCAATAGACCTTTTCCAATTCCTCACAGCGAGCTTCGGAGTATTCCAGAGCATCAATGGTGAATTGGTCTCGTGGAAGAGGTAATTTGTCACTGGCAAGCTTGGCCGGTTCACTAAGCACTGGTTCATTCAGTTTCAACTTGGTTTTCGGTGGCTGGAAGTTGAGATTGCCGCTAGAGCTCTTCCACTGCCAGATATTGTACTTGCGACCCTTTTCCATATTTTGCTGGTGGTAGACGCCCTGGCCGTAGCCATTGATGTGTTGGACAATGGGATTGCGGATAACCACGGCATCCAAGTTATCCTGGGTGTATAGCTGTTGGACGCGTGTAAGCCAGCTGGTGGGAGGAACGATCTTGACGATCCCCAGCTTCATGCCGTAGCTGTTGATGGCCTTGTTATATCGGTAAAAGTCGGCAAACTCCTCCTCGGTAGGGTAGAACACAGGAACACCCCCCACATACTCCCGGGGAGCGACGTCGAGGGGCCGGGTGTCGAACATGGTTGTCAGTGGAGTAGTGTAGTGTAGATGCGACTTAACAGTGAGAACGGGTGCGGCTTGTGACGTAGGGGTGCGATCGCACGATATGGGAAAAAAAGACTGGAGAATAAGACGAGTTAAAACGACCGATTAAAAATGTTTAAAAATTAATATAAGTGGTATACGAGGTTCGATTGACTTCTCGGAGATTCTATTGTACCTGTAATTGATGACTTATTTTTTATAATTTTTTTTTAGGCATTTATGGTCAGATCAAGTCTCATCTCCCCATATTAATCGCCAGGGGTTACAAAACAAAAAGGGGTCACCTTTTTTTTTTTTTTTCTCGTCGCGCTCACACATTCAAGTCGACTATGTCTCGTTAATCTTTAGGTTCGCCTCGCAAACGAAGCCCATCACGTGACTTACAATCCCGTTACCCCTTTTGGTCAATATAGGTGACGGCAAGCTTCACCCCATCTACCCCATTCCCCACAATTTACCCATTCCCTCGAGCCAATGTCCAACAAGTACAACGTCACTCGATCCCAACACGCTCCCATCTCCAAGCTGCGAATGGCCAAGGCCCTGGTGCTCACGGTGGTAACCGTTGTAATGCTTGCCCTCTGGGCCTGGCACGGCTGGTGGTCGATGAAGGTGATGTACTACCAGCCCTACGGTCTGTTGATCAACAACTTGGTGTACGGTCCGCTTACGTGGCTTGCCCATATGGGGATCAGTTACCGGATTGCCAAGTGGCTCAATATTAAACTCTTGGATGATCTGATCGAAGCCGATTACAAAAAGTACCTTTGAAGTTTCGAGTCAATTGTGGAAGTTTTCTTTGGTGTTTCAATCTCCACTTTGTTCTACCGTGATACAATCGTCAAAAATGTTGCATGTTTATGATATCTAGTGAGTATACGTTTTCCTAGGTTTCGATGATGTAACTGTATATGGTGGCAATTCTCGTAAGTGGTCAATTGTCACTAAAACGTGTTCATTACAGATGTGATGAATATCCTAGTCAATGGTATTGATTGGATGGTATGTGATGACGTGACGGTGCAATTGTGACATATATTGTTCCATGGCTATTCATTATTCATAAGTGATGAGTATCACCATTTTGGACATCACTAAGTCAAATGTCCCTTGAAACTAACCGAAGTTCAAATCAATCATATCAAAATAACTTGTAGTTATAGTCATCAATTCCTTTTCCTCAAATCACGAATTGCATCGATCTTCACTTCATTCATTGATACTCATCACTTCGACATCTCCATCACCTACCAACCGTCTGAACCATTTACTCCGATTCAAATACAAAAATTTATAACATTACTAGTAGACACATTAACACCTATCTCCACTCATTTACTTCTCCTACGTATAACCCTAAAACACAATCTCATTCTTTCGTTTCCACTTCCAAGGTGTTGACGTTTCGCGCGTCTTATCCATCAAATCATCCGACCTGCCACCGTCTCCTACCCAACTCGTTCACAAACCCCCCAAACGTCTCCCGTGATTGATTGTATTCCACATCAATACGTGATCAGTGTGTGTAACGAGCGATGGTGTTATTCAGACGCAAGCCCATCGAGTACGTCGATACTCCGCTCCCCGACGACCCACAAACTCCAGTATGGCTTATCCCCCAAACCCGCGAGTTCTTCCTCACTTACGACAGTTATCTCGAACGGCTTGACTTCTACAAACGGCGACAGTTCATCTGTGAGATTACCGGCAACCTGTACCTCACTTACTTTGAAGCTAAGGAGCTGGAAGCTCGCGAGATTGAAGCGTTGGAACGCAACTTCCCCGATGCCCTTCGCGAACACATCCTACGCTTTCTCCAGTTCAATCGGATCACTCGGCTCGATCTCTTGATCGATCGGGTGTATCTGGAGTTTAAACACGAGTATTTCCCCGGAGAGATGGTGTACCTCAAAACCAAGCTGTCGTCAACCGCTCTGGATAATAAACGTCGAGCGGTAGTTCTGGAAAAGGTCCAGATCGGTGGCGATGTCCCCGTGACTCGGTATCTCGTTCGAAGGCTTCAGGATAACGTCCCCACTCAGGTGACGTCGGAAAACATTCTGCGAGACCGTAATCAATTTACCAAGTGGCTCATCAAGACGTTCATCAAGCTCACTGTCTCTCGCAGTTCGCGGGTGGGAGCACCGTGGGTGGTTAAGGACTTTTATGCCAAAAAGTATCGCATCCCGCAAACTTATCCGGAAGACTTACTCCAATACGCTGACGATTACCATGATCCCGCTGCCGTAAAGAAAAAGCTGCTAAAGAAGAGTAAGGATCCCGTGGAACAGGTCCAGGTCCAGGTGACGTCACGTAAGCTGCCCAAGCCTGCTATTGATGAGCCGTTGATCGAAGACTTAGCCCTTGATCCCATGGCCGTGCCTCGTCCTCGCGGCAAACGCTACGATCTGTTTAGTATTGATCTTTCGGAATCGCTTCGCATCTGGTCGTTTATCAATATCTTCCATCGCGCCTTACACCTCGATGCCATCACTTTTGATGACTTTCTCATAGCGCTTCGGTGGAACTTGGAACAGTTCAAGGAGTATGGTAACTGTGAGTTGTTGGACGAGTTGTTCTGTGCCATGCTTGGAGCCATCATTCTGAATGAAGACCGCAAGAATAAGGGGCTTATGGTGACGATACCCGAGGTGGCGAAACCCGAGGATGAAGCCGCCAGCGGTGACGAAAATGGTGATGACCATGGTGAAGACCATGGCGATGATGAAACCGAACCTAATGGAGTGGAAAACGGCTCGAAAAAGTCGAAACCAAAACTGAATGGTACCACCACCGTAGCTGACGATGACGACGAAGAAGACGACCATGGCGAAGATGACGATGGCGACGACTCTATCGAAATCGAACGTGAAGTTGTCGACATTCACTCCGGTTCTAGCGAGGAAGAGGAGGAAGACGAAGAGGAAGAAGGAGAAGACGACGACGAAGAAGAAGAGGAAGACGTCACCGAAGTGATGCGACCCAACAGTCGCAAACGGGGACGCACCACTTCCGTCAGTCCTCGTAAAGGTGGGGCTCGGGTGGTTCCGTCAACGTCAGCGACTCCCACTCCCGCTCCTGGTACCAATACTAATAATGATGATGATGACGATGAAGACGAAACCGACCACTACGCTTTCAAAGTGATGAACCACCGCAGCCAATGGTTCGACCGGATCCACCGGCGCCAGTTCCGCGATGGCCTCTGGCAATGCGGTGTCATTGGCGTGCTTTCTGAAGTCAAAGATGTCCCCCAATACGCTGACCTTTGCTCAGAAGTATTCCACAAACTTGCTCCGAAAAGCGAAGGCGTGCCCACTCCCAATAAGGTGCTTGAACGGTGGTATCGTGACGTTGATCCTGGTCTCCGAGTAAGGATATTATCGCTTATGGTTGACCTTCTTTGTACGGGTCAAGTGGTGAGAGCTCGCCTCGAATACTGCTCGGAAGAAGGCACGGTGCTTCGTCGTCAACGCATCGAGAACATTCGGGAATATAAGGCGTTGGTGGAACAAGCCAGCCGCTTATGGGACCAAACCACTACCAAAGTGGCTCGTCCCGATCGCTTCGGAATGTTCAGTACCACTCTTACTGATGAAGAACGCCAATTGGCCGATACCGATAAGGAGTATGCCGAGCTCTTGCAACAACGCACCGATACATTCACCAAGATTCGTCAGCTGAGAGCCGTGAAACGGTCGTTGGAAAAGCGGATTTTGGAGTTGGACTGTCAACGCGCCGAGATCTTGGGTAAAGACCGCTTCTATAATCGGTACTGGTGGTTTGAAAATAGTGCTATTACCGCTGACCATGAAGAAAATGACGATAAGGATGATGTGGCTCAGGACGATGATTTATTAGAGGAGACCTATCTTATGGGTACCCTCTGGGTCCAAGGTCCTAGCAACGGAGACGTACAGAACCATGGCCAACGGTTAGCACAAATTAAAGGCGAAAGTCACGACGGTGATCTCATTGATGGTACTCATTGGGAATACTATGATGAACCGCAAGACATCGATGCTTTACTCCAATGGCTCAATATTCGGGGTATTCGTGAACACCAACTCCACAAGGAGCTTGCTCTGAATGCCGAGCAACTCCGAGCAGCAATGACGGCTCGTAAAGTAGCGCTTACTGGTCCCTACGATAAGTTCCGGGACCAATTGCTGCGAGTGGAACAAACGCTTCGTGAACTCAATAACACCGAAGGACCCATTGAAATTGACGATGACGATGACGACGATGAAGATGACGAAGCAGTGAACAACGGCCGGCGTCAATCGCGTCGTCGTGTCGCCAATACTCCCATTGACGTTGATGCTAGCGACACCAATAACGACAACGACAACGACAACGACGACGACTCCAATGATGATAGCGACGAGGAAATCGATATTGACCACGCCATTACTAGCAAAAACCGAGCCGAGCTCTTGGAAGCGCAACTGTACCTTGAGGAGCGATTAGCGGAAAACCCCGAAGTGGCTCGGGTGATGGAATGGGTCAACTCCGATGCCGTCGACAACCTCGGCAAACTGTTATACGACGGAGGCGACAAGTTTGTCAAGAAGCGCAAGAAGAAGCCGGCAAAGAAGACCACCAAATAACAGAAGATATAACATTTGAAAAGACCTATGTACAACACCTACTCGTCCTGCTCGTCCTATTCGTCCAACGACAACACCAGCTTCTGCGACGGCAACGTCATCTTGGCAAACTCCTCCTTGGCCTTGGCCCGCAACTCCAGCTCCTGGGCTGACGTCAACGGCACCACCACTTCATTAGGAGGAACAAAGGAAAACTTGCCAAACCCGAATTCTCGGTCCGACATCTTGCTGAGGACGTAAAGCTGAGCTCTGACGTAACCAACGAGAGCTTCGAGGTGGCGCATGTCAATGTTGGGATCACCATTGAACACATTACGCCACAACGCTTGCGCTAAGGTGATGTCGTCGGTGGCAAGCCCTTCGTCGTAAGATAACACCAGCCCTAATAATTGGGCGTGGTACTCCTTTAAGTAGTTTTCAATAATGCGATTAGACGAGATTTTGAGCTCCTCAGCCATCCGCAACTCCATATCCTTGAAGATACGGTCAACAAGCTTCTGCTGATAGTTCTTACCGTACTTTGCCGGCATGGCTCTCATCCGCACAGAAAGGATCCAGTAGTGCAACGCCGTGATCAGAAACCACTGGGAAAACAGCTGGGGCAATCCCAACGTCTGGTAGTAGAACTTAGCGGTGTCGGACATCGGTTCGTTAGGGTAGACGAGCCCTTGCTTCTTGCACTCGCCAAAGTACCACGAGCCGGCCACGGGACCCGCCCGCAGCCGGTCCATGTCGATGCCAAACACCTTGATGATCGTCTGGCCCAACTGCTGTTTCCAGCCGCTCATTTTGTAGTCGGGGCTTTCCAACTCGTGCGGTCTTAACGGGGTGTGCTTTTTGGGCTGGCGCGGCGGGTTCTTGAACTGCTGAGGAGTCTTGGGTAAGTGGGACTCCAGGGCGATTTCCACCGGAGCTTCGGGAGCTTTCGACAGCATCAGGCGGAGGGCCAGCCGAGCAGCGGGACCACGAATCTGACGACAAAGCATGGCTGATATGAAAAGTGCGATCGATGAGACAAAAGATGGTGAGCCATCGCTCGGACTCAGAATCAGGTAAATCAACTGTGATACAAGTATATCTTGACCGTTGACAGATTTGATTCAGGCTAATGTTGACCGTTGACAGATTTGATTCAAGCTAATTTTGACCGTTGATAGATCTGATTCAGGTCGATTGTGACCTCTTTCATAAGTCCTCAATATTTCTCATCAATACTATCATAGTGATCACTTGTAGCATAGAAAAAGAGTAAGCTGTTTAGAATCGACTACTTGGGTTTGAAATAGTGGAATTATCATTTGTTTTGGAATTTCTGGTGGTAGGGTTTAATTGCTTGTCATTAGGAGAGAGATTATTGGAGCGATAAACGACAAACAAGAAATAAGCGATAACCAACCAACAAACGAAATAGGGGGAAGAAAGACAGACAACCAAGAAATTTAAAATTAAGTTGTTTGACATAAGAACGGCAATCGGCTGATTTCATGTGGCTTTACTTAAGTCAATTTCCATTTGGTCCAATCGTTTTTTTTTTGATGACAGTCGCCGCGGCTGGTATCCACCCGCTATACATTGTGATTAGGGATGGTAGACCCGATGCCTGGTTATCACCGATTAACTCCCTGCAACAACAATTACGATGACATGTAAAAAAATCACTCAAAACAAATCCAACCTTTGCTTTCGTTCAATTGATGCTCATCAGTTGTTTAAGTCGTTCTCACTCTCTCATAACTAACAAAAACTTTGTTAGCGTTCTTGTGAGCATTCCCTCACTCTTAACAAAAATAGTGATTTTGCGAGGGACATACTCAACCACGCAAAAGTTTTTCCGTCGGCAAAATAAAAAGCCCCCCCCTTCGAGGCTGGTGAATGTCGCTGGGGACCACAATGCCACCGCCACCCGCCACAAGATTTATTACCTCTTATTTCGCAACGAAGCAGAGGGTTTTTGGTGGTGGCCGTAATAATTGTAACACAAAACCAACACCAAAAAGCGCCTGCCACCGTAAAGTTCCTCAGTTATTTTCCCGACATGCCAATCATCGATTAGGGGCATGGCCCACCGCAGATATCGCCACCTCGTCCCGCCTTGTTTATCAAACATTTTTACGGTTTTTTATTTGTTTTCATCGGGAATACCGACACACAACCGCTATAACCGAGAATGTCCATCACAATCACATGAGGAGAACTTAGACAAGTCTCAGACAAACAGGACGTCGCCCAAAAGCCCCTTTTGCCTGCAAAAAAAATGTGGCTATTCCGGACGAGTGCAGCGACGATGCCCGTTGCTGTGGCCAGCTGCCCATCGTCATGTGTGACCTACCAGTCGTCAACAGAGGCGGCCGGGTCTCAAAGCGGGGTGGGATCTGTAGTGGCGTCAAGGGTCTCGCCCCCGAATCTGGGGGGGCTATTTCGTAGGCTTTTCGGCGGGGAATAGTGCTTGTCATACATTGGTTTATTATTTTTGTAAGTACTCAGAGGCATGCATGAATTAAAAGTGTAAATGGAAAAGAACCCCATCGAAATGGGTTTTACAAGAGAATACGACGCCAAATGATTGTTGGTCATTCACTTTTCTAGGTCTAAAATTTACCAATGGCTTTTATTATCGAAAGGATGGCAACAACCCAATGTTGGTTTATCTCATGCTGAAGCATAACTAACCGCTAATCCCCGAACACGGCTGTAATTCACGCTTACGCCCGATCGGAGGGAAGAGGGGAGTCCGGCTCGCCCCTTTGGCTGCACCACCGTTTGGGTAATTTCCCCTACCGGGGTGTGTAGAGCCTATTCCCAACCACATAGTGGAAACGCACCCTCTGTCGTGGGTGCGCCTCTGATCGCAGCAACAAGCCTATATACGACGATATCAGCGTGTGACAGCGTTGACCAGCGTCTGGGTCATTTGTGATGATTTGAGTAATGAATTATCACCAAAACCAGTTGAGTATGGTAGAAGTTGGGAGAAGAAACGCCGATGGTTATGGACATATTTAGGGTTCGGCAGCGTTTGACAATTAGGGTGGCTTATTCATACCAACAGGTCTCGGGTCCCCCGGTGCATAGTGGACACAAAACTCTTCTAGGGTGTCATACACTCCCTCCTCCTACACACCACCAATAAAGGTAGCTCAATATTAGAGGAATAAAAGTTATTTTACAATATTGAGGGATTATATGTGGTATAGAGTTAGTGGCTTTTCAGGATAATCACCCTGAAGTTTTAGTGTACCTCACTAACCCAAGCCCTAACGGTCACTTTGGTCATTACCATATTCATTTAAAGGTCTAATTGTTTTTTTTTTTCGACCTCGATCCGGGAATGGACCCGATGCGGAATTCCGTATGGGAGTGTGTACCAAACGATAATAACCTCCTGCTGGCATCGGCTCGGGCGTAACCCCGAAAATCGCTCGCTCCATCGGCACAGGGCTGAGCAACGTGGCCAGCTTCGTTTCCAGTCGATCACCACGCTCACTTTGACTACTAAGTATGGTGTCTACAATAGATTCACATCTCTGCCGTAATTAGTATCGTCAGGCTGAACATTTCCGCACGCCGACACGACATTTGTCACCGGAAATGCGGAGACAGGTCCAGCGGTGTCGTCGGCGTGTCGTCGGGGTCCGGATAACGGTTTTTGTGCCTGTGACGAACCTCAACAATATCCGCTATCGTTGATCGCTGGCGCCTTTCTAGACCTGTGGCGATGTTTTCCACCACATCGTGTCTACGTAGAGTGTGCAGTCTTTATCGGTTCCGGCAAACCCGAACTATTGATGGCGGCTCATCGAGCAGAAAACATCACAGCAAGGTAGGCGATGCCATAGCCCAAATTTTCGTCACCGTATCCCCATTTTCCAAAGTTCACGACCAACCCAGTGGCTAGTGCTTTTGCAAGGCACGAGGCACGAGGGTGTTGGGGGTATAAGCGGTGTTGCTAGTGACGACTTATTATTTTTTTATTTTTGAGAATAATAAAATATTCGTGACAGGTGCAGCTGCCGGATTAGACTTGACGTGGTGGGTATTTCGCTACGGCAGCCTCCGCGGACATGCGTTAGAGTGTCGAGACGTTGGGGACTATTTCCGCCCTTCACCGCTGGGTTAGGCAGCGGTGCAGAATTTTTGCCGCTCCCAGCGTTGGCAGAAACAGATAAATAGCCGTCGAGATCGCCTACTTTTTTTCTCCTTTCTTCAGTCTAACCCAGGACTCCATCAGCATTTCGGTTTGGGCTCGGGGCCTCAGGCCTCGGCTCTTTGTTTGTCTTTTATAATTGATCCTGTTTTTATATAGTCGTTAATAAAGTTGTCTATCGCAAAAATTGTTGTAGAAGGGTTCTTAGTAGGAGCCAGGAGGCCACGATCGCCCAAGATACACGCCGAGTGTCTGCGTTGATCCAATCGCTCCGTTACTGTCTGAATGCTACTCAAGATGATAACCCCCTATTCAATTGGTCCAGGTACGGAATCGTCGACTCGTCAATCGTAAAGACTAACCGGTTGACGGCGTCGTTGTTGCAAGTAGCGAAAAAGTAAAGCGATGAAATTCTTTTGCATACTCTAATCAGGTGTTAGTGGGCTCGTTAGTCGGGTGATCGTTGCACAGAGAGAATTTTTCACGTTTCGGTTTCTCGGATGGCTTCATCCGCTAAAAAAAAAAATTAAGCCGTAGGTTCCGAGCAACCACCAATTTGCCTAGGGCAAATCCGGAGTCTGGCTGGTCCACTCATGACCTACGGCATTTCCGTTGTAACCAAAAACTACGCCACAATCGTCTCCCACCCTGGTCTGCTATCCCCCCAAAATGTCTCCCTTTTCTGATGTCGCTACCTTAGCAAAAGGTGGGGGAGCCTACCGATGGCTTAGAGAGGCACGGGAGGCGGAAACTGCCGCCGGTGACTCGCTAGCTTTGCTGGCGCATTTTTTATGTTAATCGACCAAAATAGTGGCAGCTGAGGGCCCGGGCTGCCTAACCCGAGCCGCACGCCCCCATATGGCTTCTGTGGACCGAGTGGCCCCAGGCGAAGGAAGCAACGGATCGAGGGTATAAAGGTTGACGTGAGCCCTCCGGCTGGAGCATTTCTCAGCCATCATCATTTTTTCCATACCAGTCATCGAAATGTTCCAGCTCTTGCCCAAGGACTGTGTCATCGTCACCAACGACAAGAAGCCGACGCTGGCGTTTGAATACGAACGGACGGGGATGTTGAATGAACTCCATCGCAAGCGGAAAGGTCTTTGATCAACAATGCCTTTAAGCTGGATTTAAAGGTGGAGGTTTGCCATTCACCCCGATAACGGTACCCTAAGCTACCCATTTGAAGAATGTTTCATTTCACGATATATCATTTACAAAGTCATAATCTAATAGAATACCCTTACCACTTGATACACTACAAAGTCTTTGATTTGGCGTGGTGGTAGCTTCACGCCTGCTCGTGATTATTGCCCGTTTGAGGCGAATGTGGCTAGTGCCCTCACCACCGGGGCAACTACGTTGCTGTGGAGGCGGACCGGTGCAGACGGTGGCGGAAATCCGCTCCGAGCATCGGGCCATGGCATCAGCCACGCCGTATTCCCTATGGTTTAGCAAGCGAGCGATTTGAGGAGATCGCGAGCAAATCAACCAGACGGGATTTAAGCGGAGGTGCGGTTGTATCGTCCTCCTGGAGGTTAATCACCAATGCGGACATTGAGCTGTTTGGTAGTGATGGTTGTGGTGGATAATTAGCCACGTTGGCAACCGTAAGCGAAAAGAAAGAACGAGCCGTGGTTAGTCACCCACGGTGCGGATAAGTCATGACAATGCCGTCTTTCGACGTCACAAAAAGTACCTACGGATGGGGTGATTCGCCTTCGTTGCAGATACCAATTTTCTTTAATGTCGTACTTACAGAAGAAAAAAGACTGTGAAAGAAAAAAGTCGTAAACATGCACAAACCCGGGTAAAAGCTTTTTCTTGACTCGAGCTGGGTGTTGTGTAGATTCCACGGAACCGGATGAGGGGATTAGGTACCCTATTCCGCTGGCAAAAATTCCGCTAAAGTGGAGGCACCCACCGTGGGGGACCAAACCCAAACAGGTTCCGAGTCGGCCCGCTATTTGGTATAGCCTTAAATCCAAGCTTGGGATGATGGGTGATTTGGTCCACAAGTCAGTCACAGAGCTCATTAGTTTGAATATCGCAATTTACCAAAGTTGGTTGCTTGGAAAGGAAAATGTCTACCAAGGTATTATCCACAGCCAAGTGTTCTAGACGGGCTAGCCACAGCAAAGCACACCCATGCGGTACGGTGGTCAATACCTGGTTTCCCGATGGTTATCCGGGGACTCGCGTAAACGGTGTGTCTCCTCTACCGTGAAAATCTTCGGCTTTTCATTGGAAAATGTCTCCGCGGGTGTTTCTAGCAAAGTGCATTACACCAAAAGAAGAGGTAGCCCCCAATTAGACGTTGGTGCCCTTAAAGGCAAAACCGAGTTGATCGTAGTGACGTGGAGGCAATACACCTCGAGACAGCCCTGCACTGTCGCTGACGTGGGTACAACGTAGTCGTTGACGTGATAACGTCTACCTCATCACTTACAGTGTAAGATTGCGTGGGATCAATCTTGACAATTAGATAGGGTGTCGAAAATGCTGCCATAAACGAGATCCGCGGAAACCAGCGCAAATGCCGTTTGGGCGTTATCACCCTATTGTGATGAGGGGAACGTCGCATGCGGTGACACGTTCGTTCTGCAATCGACGCTTCTCCGGTAGGGGATTTGCGTTTTTCCTTTCGCCGTGGGGGCGCAAACGTGGACGTCGATGGCACATATCCACTCGCAGAACCATGACGTAACCACACTGGGAGCGAACCCGATAAGGCACGACACTCGCCACAACCCACATTATTACTGGATTAGGACGATGGGTCTCGACGTAGGCGTATCTGAGCAAAGTTTACGGGTATCTTCGAGGCTTTTTCTCACCCATAGGGACAAACTCGCTTACTTCGCAAAGGTACTTGTAGACATTTTTTTTCAAGGCACATTTCCGGGCCTTAGTCATATACCACTTACTAATGACACAGAGACTTGGGGTCGCCAGTGTCGGTGTCAGAGTGAAGTGGTACAGAAGACAACGGCGGGGAACCAATACGGTAAGCTGTCATTACGTTTTTGTCGCTGGAAAACGTCACCACGTGGAAAGAGAACGAGGCAGTGTGCTTAGAGGCGGCAAAGGCAAACTGCAGTCGATGGCGAACTACCAAGTTTAGCCCACAGTACACAGGATAATCTTGTGAACAGGTTACGTAAAATAACCAGAACTAAGCCCAGGGGCTCGCCGGTTACATTCATGACGTAACTGGCACAGTAGAGGGGCTTTTACACCTTGGAAATTTGCCTAGGTAAAATCCCGAGGAGGAATTAGACGGCGACAACGCAATGCACCACGCAAGCAGGCGCAATATCCACCATTTGTGGCTCGTGCTAATGTTAGCAAAGCTTATGAAAAATGCCTTTCTTACGCAAGCAAACCACAGAGGGGAAGTGACCTTGTTCATGCATGGAACCCAGAGAATCGCTTGGCACAGCTCGTCCTCGGAACGACCATTAGTAAATGGTCCAGTGGTGATTTTGTGGTTTAATGTCACCAAATGATGAAGAAAAGGTGATTGGTGACCACAGGAGACTCACACGTGTTTCCGTCACTCGATTTGTTCGTTTGAATGTAGCAAACGTCACTGCAACCGCAGCGGATACCTTCCGCCTGTGTCACGATTCCCAATTTTTCCCCAACGCCAGCCGATGACATCAAACTACGAGTTTGTGGTCGATTAACCTAAGATTCCTGGCATTAACCGTCAAGCACCGATGTCTCCCCATCGAAGCCTCCTCCACCCCATGTAACGCAACCTAAAATGCCAGGTTGAATGAATAGGTAGAAAGTTAAATCGACGCCTCAAAAGTGGCTGCAAAGGCTGCAAAGCCCCGATGTGGTAAAGGTGGAGGCGCCCCCCGGAAAAAGCAACGGCAATATAAGCCATAAATTTGTGATAACGACACTACCTTTTTGACAGTTTTCACCGGAAACGATACCAGATACGATCCGGCGATTTAGATTTCCTTAGATGGGTGGACATTGGGATAAGTCGAAGTGCAGATGTCGTCGCAAATATGCAAATATGCCTTGGAGGAGTGGCGAGGGTTAAGTGGGTGGTTTTTGGGAATTAAGCTCATGGTTGCATTGGTGGGAAAAGTGGAGAATCTGCGCTGGCACCTCGCCACGAAGCCTCGGTGGCTTGGTGGACCAATAGTGGTGATATCCGCAGTTTGCGATAATCATTGCGGAACCTGAAGAAGGGAGACATTGTCGTGGGGTGAAGAGAAAGAGGTCACATGGTCACCGGAAACGATCTGGAGACATACCCGCCTCTGATGGAGTTATTTGCCGAATTATAATTGGCTCGGAAGTGATTCCTAGTTTGGGAACGACAACACCAGCCATATCGTCACACCACGACGTTATTGATTGCTGTCACAGAGCTTGATGTCATCAGCTCAAGCACGTTATTGGTTTGATATTTGCGGTGGCGAGGAGATACAATGAATTGCCGCAATATTCGAATTGGTCCAAGTGTCAGACGGGTAGTAGATGACGTCATTATTTCCATCACAATTCAGCTAGTGAGGATGAGAGAGTTAATCCAGAGATTGCTAATTTAGGCGTTTTCTTGATAGTCGTTACCACTATTCAAACTGTCATAATCATACGGAACTGACAGTAAAACAGTTTGTAAGCCACTATGGTGTAAATCAGTTCCAAAGTTCGACTGGTTGAACCTTGTAGTTCATAGAGTCACAGATAATCCCTTCATTAGCATGAAGTGGACCGCAAGAATACTTTGGGGTTGAGACAAACATTGACAGCTTGGTGGACCATTCAATTTCTTGTGTCAGGTGATTCAAACTATTCTCGTTACCTTCACCTGTAAAAGCCCTAAAGGATCACAAAGCCTCACTAGGGATATTACCAATAGGATCACACATCATTGCGAATACCAGGCGAAATCCACGTTAGCATGACAAACTCAAACACGTTCACAAATGAAACATCCATTGACAAAATTACACACAAAAAACCCCTAGTAATCCATCATAGGAATTCGTCGTGTGGAATTTCCGTTGTCAGGAATCAATCGTGATGTTCGCGTTTTTCATCGTCGCACAATTCACCCTTCACCATGAGCTCGATCAGCGAGGCGTTCAAACGGCTCGACGTCCATGACGGCTACGACAAGGTGTACCGGGTGCTGCACGAGTACTTGCTGACGATCAAGCAGTACAACGACTTGAAGGCGTTCAAGGCGTGCTTGGTGGCGCTCATCCACCTCGACCGCTACCACCAAGCCTACAAGCTCATTCGCCAACACATGCCGCCCCAGTTTGCCGACGACCTCGTGCTTGAAATTGCCTATGTCTACTACAAGTTGGATCGCCACGCCGACCTTGCTCAGTTGGCTCCTCCCGACGACCCTGTGGCGGTTCGAGGTCTCGAACACATTATTGCCCAAAACGCCTATCGCTCTGGTGACTACGCTTATGCCGCCAGGATTTATGCTAGCATTGCCGCCGATAGCCGGCAGTACGATTCTCCCGTGGACTTGAAGGTGAACCAGCTTGCGGTGGCGTCGCAGATGTTGTTGACGGGTACTCCTCCCACGCTGACTCCGTTTGTCACTGACGCTAACCCCGACGCCGCTAACGCCGACAACGCCTTGACCGATAACTACGACTACTTGTTCAACTGCGCCCTCGTCGACCTCGGCCGGCGCCGCCGGCGCGCCGCTCTCGCCACGTTGGAGCGCGCCGCCGCCTTGTGCCGCGCCGCCGGCGACGACGACGTCACCCCCATCGTCCTTGCCATCGGCTTCATCCACCAGCAGTTGGGCGACACCGACAGAGCGCAGCTGGCGTACCTCGAGGCGCCGGCGGCCGACGACTACTACCGGTTCCTCGTCAAGAACAACCTCGCCCTGGTGGCGCCCCAGTCCAACTATGACAACCCCAACTTGGTGGCGCGGGACTTGGACCTCATGGGCAACCACCAGCGCCTCCAGCCCAAGCTCACCCACTTGCAGCGGCAGACGGTGGTGCAGCTGGAGCGGGTGCTTGGCTACGTCACCGGCACCGCCAGCGCCGCCATCGGCGACGGCGGCCGCCACGTCAGCGGCGCCCCGCTGAGCGACGCCACCCTCGACATGTTGGCGTTGCTTAGCCACGCCAACCTCTCGATGGCGCAGTTGACGCTGGCGCCGCGGGCGCTGGGGCGGCGCCTCTTGCCCTACACCACCGACACCCATTCGCCTCGCCAGCGCACGGTGGCGCTCTTGTTGTTGGCGTACTTGGGCGCCCAGCAGAACAACTACGACCAGGTGCTTCCGGCGCTCGAACGGGAGGTGCAGCAGCAGATCGCCGATAACCTGCTCGTGCCGGCGTTATTGGGTATTTTGCTTGCCATCTACGACGAGCAACACCTGGCCAACCTGTACCGCAAGCGCTGGGACGTGGTGCGCCACGTACTCACTCGGTTTGTTGAGGGACAGCTCGATCAGTTCCCCGTCAATGCCGTGCAACTCGTGGCGCTCCAGGCGCTTACCGAGTCCAAGGACGCGGTGATCCAGGAGGCGGGCAGAGCGGCGTTTGCTAAGCTTGCTGAAGCTTATCCCGATGATACCGTCGTCCAAGCGGTGGTGGCGCTGAGTACCGAAGGATTGGCGTCAGTAGAACTGCTTACTGAAGGCATCGCTAGCGTCGCTGACCTTTTGGCAGCGCCGCTCGACCAAGTGTTACCCGAACCCAAGAAGTTAGCCGCTAAGACCACGGCCTCGACCACTACTAGTGGTAAGGTGACGAAACCGAAGAAAAAGACCCCGAAGTTCGGTGCGAAAAAGGTGATGCAAACCGGTGACTACGTCGACGCCGATCCCGAACGATGGATGCCGATGAAGATGCGGCTGTACTATAAGCCGACGAAGAAGGATAAGAAGAAGATGGGGGGCCACCAAGGGGCGCTCGAGAAGAAAAAGAAGAAGTAACGTAATAGAAACTAATACTATAATACCGAATTTAATCGTGGTGAGTGTGGAGATAACGGCCGTGGGCTTTGTAGACACTATTGTGACCACTAAATAGGTCCTAGGGTGCCTTTTTGGCCAAGGTTTTCTTAATGATGATGCCAGCCATGTCACCATAAACCGGCCGCCTCCAAAATTTGATTTTGGGCGTGTAGCGCAGTTGGTAGCGCGCTTCCCTTGCAAGGAAGAGGTCTCTGGTTCGATTCCTGACTCGTCCATCTTTTTTTTGGTCACTTTATAATCCAACTGATACAGCTTTGTTTTGAACTCGCTATGACTTATTTAGTGAAGCTTCTTTTTTATAAAGTCATACTCGCCTCGAAGGGTGACGTTGAAAGCGGTTGATAGCTACAAGACTTCCCAGCCATGGAAGTCGTGAACTTATCTACTTGATTAGTGGACTATCGTCCCAATTGAATACATACCGTTTGCCGACCCAATTCCGGTTGCTCGCCTGACAATGTTCAGCCGAGTGCCACCCGAAACCCTTACAGGCTATTAATTTTTTTGGGTGGCCGTGATAGTGTCAAGACATAACAAGTATATTTGGTCTTACCATCATAATGACTTTTATTATCTAAAGTCACATTCCCTTTTAAAGAACTCGCTGTCAGTTTTCTTTGATCTACAGGTAGCGATGACGTCATTAGCTCGATCTAGATAATAGCCGTTAAGATACAATTCGATCGCAGTGATCATGACAACGGTCAAGCCAAAGGTGATATGATTGAGTCTTCTAGTCATATCTGATACTGCTACATCTGCTCACTTAGAAACCATCTCTCCCATCATAACGTACTGTTTTTGGACCGATGTTTATTTCGGTGTTTGACCATATGCTCGACTTCTACATTAGGGTTGGTGACAAGTTCACGTGATGATTAAACAAAGGGGGCCACCACGACTAATTATCATATTTGGCTGCCATTATCTATCACATCATCCATTATAAGGGAACCCTCTGGAGAAATATAATTACTTTTGAGACAAAGTTGACTACACTTCGAAATTCGAGCAAATGCCATCAACAAAGACCACAACCGACTGTAATCGTTGAAGACTAAGCTAAATGCTAACTAAAAAGGTTTAACATATCACTTAAGAAAGAGCTACTAATTGGATTCCGAATAATGGTCATCATCATCAGCGGGCAATACAATAACTAACCGAGAGGACTGGTATTGACAATAAGCAGGCTCGGTCTAATAAAATTAGTTACGTTATAAAGTATTGCTTCAAGTACAACAAAGATAGTTCACCTCTATTACAATGAATGGAGCTAACCGTTTGGTTCATTTCACCATGGAAGTACCAAACTCAATACACTTAATGATGGGGATAAATCTCTTCGTATTTACATGCCAGGTAAAAGTATATAGAATGTGAAAACGTATAATTATACAATAGGAGGGTTCATTCTCGTTTCACCGACTCAAACTCCTCTATCCGATCGAGCAAGTCCCGGATATACGTCGACGCCAACTCCACCGTTGTCGCCTTGGACGGGATCGTCACTTGGTCATGGTACAGTTTGGGGATCAACTTACCCAAGTCGTGGACCGCTTGGTTCATCCGGTTGCGCCGTCCCTGTTCGGCAAGCTTATGCGACGCCTTCTTGGTAGGTGGCTTTTCTCCTCGTTTCGACGCTACCGCCGACATTTGCGGCGACGTCTCCAGCAGCGATGCCAGCGACGAGCGGTTTTGTGTGGAGGTTGCCGACTTGGTCGAAGCGGCGCCATTGTTGAGCGACAGCGCCAGGACGGTCCGCAGTTTGAGGGGACGCTTGATGGAGTCGTCCTTCATCAGTTCCTGTTCGGCTAAGATCCCCATGGTGAACCCCATGAGTGGGGTACCTCCATTACTTCGTTGTTGACCTCGTTGTTGTTGTTGTTGTTGTTGCTGCTGCTGCTGTTGCTGCTGCTGATGTTGATGTTGTTGCTGTTGTTGATGTTGTTGGGACGAAGAAGAAGCCGTAGGAGGAGGAGGAGGACCTTGGTGAGACGGAGACGGTTGGTGGAGCGGCTGATGCTTGGGGAACGGGATATCCCCTTGACTCCCACGACCTTTGAGGCTGGGCAGCGACTTGGTGGGAGCCATGATCGGCGTGCTATGCGGCGTACGCCGTTTGCTTTGCAGCGAGTATTGTGGGTCCTGGTCAATAGCTTGATTGCCAAACGCCAGCGACAGCGACCGCCGCCGTTCCGACGCCAGAATGTCACTATTGATCGCCGAAAGCGCCGGCAGCGTCAACGGCTCGAAATTAGCGGGAACACCACTCGATTGGTTCATTGTCTGGTACTTATCCATCGGCGTCACTGCGGGAGACACTAACGGAGTGTACACGGCATCGGGACGGATCCCCGCCACGTTCAGCTGGTACTTTTGTTTATGGTAGAGGTGTTCCTCATTATACAGACGGTCGTTCTGACTGGGCAACACTGGCAGAGCAAACTGCTCGCCATCCAAGTTGGCCTGAGGAATACCACTACCCTTTTTCGCTAGCAAAGCCGGCGTGTTGCTGGGGAGCTCCAGCGGAGGATACGCCGTCTGCGGCTTCTGGTGATGTCGATTGGTGCTGCCCATGATCTCCTCCGACATGAACAAGAACTCGTCCAGCGGCGCCGGACCGGGACCGTGCCCTAATTGGTCGTCGTAGAAGTTGTGCTCGAGCTGGCGCAAGAACTGAGTCTCTGTCTCCAGCACCAAGTAGCCGGGAACCTCGATATCGCCATGACTACCTTCAGTGGGAGGATGAGGAGTCAGCGATTGTGGTGTGTGGTGGTGGTCGGGCATGGGCGAGTCGTAGGACCTCAGCGGGTAGTCCTGGTTGCTCCACACCGTGTCCATGAAGCCTGACTGAGATGGAAGGGAAGTTGTTGATGGAGCTGGGAAATGGAGTTGTGGGGTTTTCTGAGATTGAGGAGTAGACAGCCAAAGTTGCCAACAACGGTACAGGGGGTGTGTGGTCCAAAAGTTCACGGAAACGTCTAAAACAATAAGCCGCCGGTAATCCCTACATATGGGGCTCTTATCAATGTTCCAGTAGTGCGAGCTCTAAAAATTCGCACGGCTCGGAACAAACCCCCACGTGGGCCTTCAGGTCCTGGAGACATGGGATAGCACGAATCAAAAAAAAAAAAATTAAATAAAAAAAAAGTGCAGGACGTGCCAATGAGAACGCTGTTGGAAAAAACACTCAACACAGTTGAAGCGACGTGTTGTCGGATACGGCGGGGATAGTACGCGTCTCCGGGAACATACTCTTCGGCCAATATCGGAAAACATCGGGTGAAATGAACATAGTGTCTTAGACGACCAGTAGAAGTCCCAGGGTTTCCAGGGTTTGTGGTGGCCGGCAGCGGATATTCTTCCCCATTGGGACACAATCACATGAGTCGTCGTTCTGTGTTCATTTAGTGGTGGAGGAACGGGTGGGGCGGCAGACAGAGGAAATGTTGGCGAGATTATATAATTCGGGGCATCCACCGACGTGTCAGCCTGTGAAACCTCTGGCGATGTTTCATGACTCAACTGTGGTACATACTAACTCCGGCGTAACCAAAATCCTAGTATTAGCATTTTCCCAGTTTATTGTGGTAGCTGTGTTGTTTGTCCTGACAACGGTGGTCCCGTCAACGGGACCTGGAGCCCGTGGTGGTGATCGCGCGTCAAACGCATCGCCCATTCCAGACAATGACTCGGTAACGCCGATCCCGTTGACTTATCGTCCGTGTAACGGTGATCGCATCGGATCGTGATGGTGATGCAAGAGTGTTTACTAAAGCTCAAACTACATTCATTTCTTTGGGTTTAGAATAACTAAATCGTTAGCTGGTTTTTCACTTTTTTACTTGTCCATGTTAATTTGTTGACGTCGCCATAATGCGTGGCGAAATTGATGGGTCCCCTTACAAAGGCTATTGCCGTTCAAGTCGCACAGGTTTCAAGCCACCGACAATAACTCCGTTGCCGCAAGGTAATTACCATCGGTTAATCACCGGTTAATTAAACCACAAGATAAAAAAATTAGCTGTTTGTTGTTTAGGTCGTCGTCTAAACATCTAGAACATTCCCGATGAATACTTAAGGTTTCAAGGAGGCCCCCATACCCTTGTCTTTGAGGTTAAAATGTGTCGGTGTCTGATCTCTTTTTTTTTTTTATTGCAGTTTAGCGACATTTGAGATTGGCGATAGCCGATGGACCAGAGTCATTTAATCGCCAAATGCTTTTTGTGAACCATCCATCAACTGACATCTTCAAGCTGACACGTCAATTTGACACGTCAACCGTTGTTATTGTTGAATTGGTCCCCCCTGGGTTTATCATGGATTTATTACGACAACGAGTGATGAGATATATTAGATTCAAAATCATCATAAAACGTAAATTAAAGACATGTAAACACCAATATTAATGTCGACTAAGTCGGCAATTAGTTCGGCTTCTACGAAGGGGACATTATTATCCGAACAACGGTTATCTATCTATCGTGATCATTTATACATAAGATGTGTCTGTTTATTTATTTCGTAACGCCATGGCATATGCAGTGTTAGGTGGTGGGCTGGATGACGGGACCCGGCTCGTTGATGATGTCCTTTGGGGGCACGGGGTTCTTCAGCTTCACCACCGTGTTCAGCTGGATCTTCTCCTTGCTGATGGTATCGCCCCGCACGATCTTCTCCATCTCCTCTCGCGTCAACGTCTCGTACTCCAACAACCCTTCGGCCAACCGTTTGAGCTCAAGCCGCTTATCGTGCAACAACTCGCGGGTGCGGGTTTCCAGCCCAATCAAGAACGATCTCACTTCCTGGTCGGCCAAGTCCCGCAACTTCAGCGACCACAGCTCCCAGTTGTCGGAGAGCTTGATGGGGCCAATCTTGTCCGACATCCCGTACAGCGTCACCATCGCCCGGGCCACCAGCGTGGCGTTGGAAAGGTCCAGCGAGCACCCCAGGGTGACGTTGTCGGCGCCATTGATCATTTCTTCGGCAATCTTGCCTCCCATACACACGTCGAGACGAGCAAAGCATTCTTTCTTCAGCATGTCGTGCTTGTCCATTTCCGGGAGCTGGAAGGTGATCCCCAACGCCCGACCTCGAGGTAAAATGGTGGCCTTGTACAACGGCGTTGCTCCCGGCGAGAACATCGCCATAATGGCATGACCAGCTTCATGGTAAGCAGTGTTGATGCGCAGTTCTTCAGTGATGACCATCTTCTTCTTGGCAGCCCCCATCAAGATCTTATCCTTGGCCCACTCAAAGTGGTCCATATTAACCGCGGGAGCCGACAATTGCGACGCGTGCACCGCTGCCTGGTTGACCAAGTTCATAAGTTCTGCTCCCGATAACCCGGGAGTACCGCGAGCAATCACCAGGGGATCAACATCGTCAGAAGTCTCGACGTTCTTCATGTGGTGCTTTAAGATGTCCACCCGACCACGAACGTCGGGCAAATCAACAATCACTTCCTTGTCGAACCGTCCGGGACGAGTGAGCGCCTTGTCGAGCGATTCGGGGAAGTTGGTGGCACCAATGATGATGATACCTTGCGATTGGGAGAAACCATCGAGTTCGACCAATAACTGGTTCAACGTCTGTTTAGCATAGGCCTGATCCTTGGGGTTACGCTTACCCCCAATGGCATCCAATTCGTCAATGAAAATGATCGCCGGCAGCTTTTCTCGCGCAGCACCAAAGAGTTCTCGGATCCGTTTGGCACCAACACCAACGTACAATTCGTCAAATTCCGAACCGGACATGAAGAAAAAGGGGACGCCAGCTTCACCAGCAGTAGCCCGAGCCAATAACGTCTTCCCGGTACCGGGAGGACCAGTTAAAAGCACCCCTTTAGGTAACTTACCTCCCAACCCAGTAAACTTAGAGGGATCCTTCAAAAAGTCGACAATTTCTTCCAATTCAGCGCGAGCTTCGTCACACCCCTGAACGTCAGAGAATCTCACCGTCAGTTGCAGCACGTCGACGGTCTTTTCGGTAACATCCGAGTTCTTGAAGATGGTGCCGTTTTCCACGAAATAGTTAAACACCGTGTTGGCGCCATAGGCTAACAACGCCACGGGGATCAACCACTTGAGCCACTTCAGCAAGATGGTGCCAAACAGCTCCAGCACCACCACGTGCACCGGCTCGTACTTGGAGCCAAACCCCTGAGGCATCCCCTGAGGCGACCCCTGAGGATAAGCCATCAGCGCCGCTACCTGGTCAGCCTTTTGCGTCTTGCCCATCTTGCGCAACGCGTCGATATAGAGTCCCGTACACTCGGGCAGCGACGCCACTCCGGGAGATTCGAACCGTTGGACAACGATTTGCGGGTAACCGTTAGCCAATAAGTTGCGGTAAAATTCTGCTTGGTAACCAGGGTTTTGGGGATCCCGATTAGCCGTTTCTTCGAGCTGTTGGAGGTGTTTGACGGTCAGCGACGCCACCGGCATCGTCCGCAGAAACTGGCGCTGGAAGACGAACGGGGCGGCTTTAGCCGTGGTAAAAGAGACAGAGGGAAGCCGCATCCCCGCTGTCGGTCGGGTCAATATCTGGGTCAGTATCCGCAAGCCCCGAGTCAACATTGGTATGGTTTCGCCCGGGAGGTGTCGGTGCGATATATAGTGGAATGGGAAAAGGGTGAGATTTACATGGTTGGGTATTTGTGCGCGCAGTTATACGCAGGCCGGAAAAAGTAAAAAAAATGAGAGTGGCGTAGAACCCCGAGGAACGTTTAACGATGTGGATGTGACCAACAGACGACGTAGAGAAGGTTCCAAAGAAGAGTGGTAAAGAGTAAATGAATGATGGCCGGTTTATCAGTGATGACCCGTGGTCTGATTTATATGATAAGTAGGTGCCTGGAACGTGCTAAGTTATGTCATAGTCTGTTGATCAATGTAATGGTCGTATGACTAGCTCAAAGCCTCGATTACCGAACCCCGGTATTTGTGGCTTTTTTTTTCCACTATGAAAATTGACCAACGCGAAATAATGCTTTTTGTTGGAGTCCATCATTTCTCTCTTACTCTCAGTCGGAATAATTTTTTTTTTTTTTTTCTGAGCCGCACGCTACTCATTGGACTTTTTTCTCACCTCTTCCTTCTCCCTTAGCTTGGACATTACCAACCAACCACCTCAGCAAAGGACCATCAACCAGCTTAAGCTTTCCAGTTATTGTTTTAATCTGAGACTCCAGACTATCGATCCACACTGGAAACACACTCACACTCAAAAACACCTCAATTTTTTTGCTTTTGGTTGTGACCATTCTCCCGCTATGGACGACGCCCCGCCCCCCAGTACCGGCGCCGCCGTAGCCGTAGAGCCCGCTTCCCCCGAGGTCGCTGCCCCGGACTCGCCGCCGTCGCTTAGCCAGCCGTCGCTTAATCTGACCGAACCCTCCCTTAGCGAACCCAACACCCAAACCACCCCACTAAATGATGATCAATTGATTAGTGGTGGACAACAACATGACCAGCTCATGACTGATGTTGATGAACCTCAATTGTCTCCTAATAACGCTGAACCAACCAACGCTGAGTCCACCAACAACGACAACAATGACAACAACAATTCCAATGATGACAATTCTAATGATAATATGGATATTGTTGCTGATCTGCCACCTCCCGAAGACCAACCGAAAGAATCACCTAAGCTGGACTCACTTAGGCTGGATTCAGAAGTACTGGTAATGGCTGCTTCCAAACCAGCAGAATCAGACCATCTGGAGTACGAACCTCAACTCGACTCCGATGACGAAAACTACGAACCCACCCTCGACGTTCCCGTAACTGGATCATCGTCTACTTCCATCCCGGGGTTACCCCCTCGTCCTCAAGTGCATCTGCCGTCGTCAGGATCCACACTGACGAATACTCCTCATCGTCCGGAATGGGTAGGTTACCGCTACAGCAGTAATGATCCCCGCATCCTCGAAATCGTCAATAACCATCCCCTCAAATCGATCTACGATGAGATCATTCGCCTTCCCACCATCGATAACCCTGAGTTCGACGCGTTGCCTCCCACCACTCAAGTATCTCGTATCATCGACGAATACAAGTCTCGCGTTAGTGACTTTGATCTGTGGAACTTTAACCAGTTATACTCGTACAACCGACCGTTCAAGACCATCCGCGACCCCATGCCGTTGATCCCTTACAACCGGGCTTGTCGTCGTCCCGATATTACTTTGGCAGCCACGTTCGAACAAGAGGAAGAATACCAGCAATTCTTGCGCGACGAACCCATCCAGGTAAACCGGGACTTCCCCGACCATCTGCGGTTGTTCATTGGTAACTTACCCGCCAATACGGTGTTTAAACCTCAGCTCTATCGCATTTTCAGTGCCTATGGTCCGGTGGTGGAAATCACCGTTAAAGCCGGCTACGGGTTTGTCCAGTTTACCACCGCTGAAGCCTGTCAAGCGTGTATTGAAGGAGAAACCGATGTTCCTCTTCATAACCGCATATTCCGTCTCGACGCTCTGAGAGCTCAACGCAACCGTAATCCACCTCAGGAACCAGAACCAGTGGTAGCGGCAAAACCCGAAGCGATCTTGTTGATATTGCCCGAGGCTGATGAAAGCGTTGTTACCCAATTATCACAAGCCCTTCGCGATGGACAGATCGTCTACGAAACTCGCAAATTGGACGGGGACGATCTCCTGACCGTCATTGCCGATATCGCCTATCTGGGAGTGCTGGGATGCTGCAAAGTGGACGGCAAACAAATTGATCTCCAGACGTTCGAGATGACGGAAGACGATAGCGTCCGGTTTGACGAATACGTGGCGATTGACGATGCGCAAGTGGTGGACTTGATACGCCAGATGAAGGCCAAGAAGCGAGCGTCGCAGTTACCGCTGCGGCCAGTACCCCCGCCATCACTTCCTCCGCAACCACAAGTTAATTCCCCGAGCTTCCAGCCTCCACCCATGGCTCAGTCGCCTCATTATAACCATCCAGCTCAACCGGCTCCACCTCAAGTTGGTTATGGCCAACAACCAGTTCCAACACAGCCGCCGTTTGACCACCAACCCCAACCTACTTACGGACAACCTCCCTATGGACAACAACCTCCTCAACCTCCGTTTGTTCCTCAACCTCCCTACGGTCAACAACAACCTCCCTACGGACAACAACAATCTCCCTATGGACAGCAGCAATCGCCTTATGGTCAACAACAACAACAACCTCCTTACGGACAACAGCAACCAGCTTATGGACAGCAACCAGCTTATGGACAACCAGCTTATGGAGCGCCTCCTCAACCAGCTTACGGCCAACCACCACAATCAACCTACGGCCAACCCTACGGACAACCCAACCCGTCCTCCTATCCACAACCAGTGGGACCTCGAGGCAACAACGACTACGACGACGACGGCTACCGCTACGGACCTCTGCAGTACGGACCTCTGCAGTACGGACAACTGCAATACGGACAACTGCAGTACGGACAATCGTACGGAGCCGGGCTGCTGGCTCCTCCTCCAGCTGGGGGTTACAATACCCGGGGATACGGCAAACCCGACTCTCGTGACGATGACCACGGCTACACTCCTCGCCATCAACGCCACGATGGTCCCATGCCGTATAACGTCGGGGTAACTGGCTACCGTCCGTCTCGGGGTGGGCGTGGTCGTGACCGGGGTAACCACTCTAATCGCTACCATCCCTACCGCAACTCCGGAGCAGGTTCAGGATCGATTCTGGGACTGTCCAAGTATGATCGCTACAACCAGCAGTACCAGCAACTGCGGCAATCGCAAGCTCTGGGCGATAGCCAGCTGTCGCAATCTTCACCATCATCGCAACCGCTGGCCGAGCCTCCTGCTCCTGCTGCTGCTGCTGCTCCCCCTTCAACCACTACCAGTCAGGACTCCACTTCGGATGCTTCCCAACTGGTGGTGGACTCCATCGCCAAACTCGTAAGGAAGTAATTTTACAGAGAAAGAGAGAGAGAGACACACACACACGCATTTACTCCCATCATGAGAAGCACTGGTAAACCGCAGTAGCTATAATTAATCGAGAGACACCATTATTTGCAAATTAGCCTGTATCTAACACTCCAGTAGTTTATTTGTCAACGCTCTACTATTGTAATCAATTCTCTACTTATTACTTGTATTCTATTTTCTACTATCATATCCAACACTCCATTAGTTTAGTTGATCATGACATTTAGGTATCGATACTAATACTGTTACCTCATCAATTCATTCATTAATCACACTGGGACTTTCATCAGTTTCTCGGGTACTTTCAATTTCATTTAATCCATTCAGTCTCATTACATTTGATTTAGATGGATGGTATTGTTACTGATAGTCTTTATTCGAATTCAAGACAAAATATTTTCGTAGCTTGGTTATGACACAAACACTTCATTGCTGTTGTTGGAACAACTGGTCACTATGGTCTTACCATCAGAGCTAAATAGCTCATCAGGTCAAAGTACTAAAACAAGGTTGTATTGTGAGCACGTGTGCTGAGATTCAATTAATGCACCGGGCGTATTATCGGAATAATCACGACCAGCTCGGATGAATAGATTTAGTCACAGGAGCAGCAATACGAGAAGTACCACAAATCGATCTTGTGGAAACTATCTCGTATCTTTGGTAAAATAATAGTGGCTTAGAGTGACAACTCCACAGACTCAGACAGTACATGTGAAACATGGTTAACAACACCCATTAACTCAATCGGTTGTATGAACTGGAGGAAGTAATCAATCATATGGACTTACTTATAAGGCGGGGAAAGGCGCACGAGGTTTTGCGCTTACAGGTTTTGCGCTTTGTGGCTCATGACGTCACGGCACATAACGGCACACAAAAGTCAAGTGGTCGTCATCTAATGCGGCTGATGGTCAACCCCATATTTCGACAAACCACGACATAAACCCCACCAAAACCCCACGAATCGAATTTAGTTCTTAGTTAATCACCATCACTTGAGTCGTATCCGAACGTCTGTGTTTCGAATACCCACTAACCACACCAAATCTTGCTCAATTAACTATATAGGTTTTTACGAAAATCATTGCGACGCTCGTATTGAAACTCTATTACCGTTCTCGTCATACTTTGGCTCGTATGTATTGTGACGTTCTCAGCGAACAATCAACCAGCTTTGTCGGTTATAAAGCCACTAGGATTTGATCTGGTTTAGCATTATGATGCTCAACTCAGTGTTATTGGTATTGGCATGGGTTTCCACGTCCGTGGCAAAGAAACCCAACGAAATTGTCCGGTTCAACAACGTGGGCTTTGATGGTCTGTACACGCCGGTGCTGGCACTTAACGATCCCGAACTGGACCAGTGTTCGTGTCTGGTGGGATCACCAGTGCTGTTTTCCGGACCAAATTCTCCGTTTGATGATGAATTGGCGGTAGTGTTTCGAGGCCCGATGCAATTGCTTTCGTTCTATGCGTATACCTCGGACGATTTTGTCGTTGGGTCTAACGATAGTTCCTGGACCACCGTGGCGACTTATAACGGCACTCGTGCAGAAAACCTTACCTTTTTAACTCCTGCTGGGGCTGATCTGAAATGTCTTGGGAAGGCATTGACCTATGCCGATTCCGACGGCGTCAGCAAAGCCGATAAACCCACGATGTTAGCCAAAGATACCGTGCTTAAGCTGGACCAGGAAGTGATGGTGTTCTCATCACAAAAGTGTGGTGATCTGAAACCTGATGGCGACTGTGGTGTGTACCGCAAGGGAATTCCTGCCTATCACGGATTCGAGGGGAAAGCGAAATTGTTCCTCTTTACCTGGTATATGGTCGATGACCCTGACGGTCATAACCTGTCGTCAGTGTCAGTGCTTAACGCTCAAATTCCCAGAACCTCACAAAACTATCGCAATAAGGAGTACGGCGATTGTCTGTGCTGGCGCCTGGGGTGTGGTGAGCTTGTTGCCTTTAATGCCACCGGTGAAAACCATGATCGCTACAAGTCGACTCTTTACGACTTGCAAAGTACTAATGACATTGACCAGGGAATTTCCAGTGAGGGATATTTCTTGGGGACCAAATATGCGGAGGGCGGGGTACTTTTCGACAGCAACGGTACCGTCACCGTTATTTCCGGTCTCTATACATATTTGATCAAGAACCAGGACTACCAGACGTCTGATCAGATCAATGTAGTGATTGAGCGTCTGATGAAGCTAAACGAAGTTATTGACGTCAATAAACCCTCGAAAAAGAATAAGAGCGGCGCTGCTTCAATTGAGGTACCGAGCCGGTGGTTAGCCGTGGTCTTGGTCGGTATGATTGCCTGGATGTCATGAGTTTACCTTTGACAACAATATGATCCAATCCTATGATATACTGTATGTACTTTGATTCAATCATAACATTTTTATTATGTAAATTTGTCAGCATTCGGTGGCTTTCTGTGTCATCTCACAAAGGATTTGCTTGTGGATTTGAGTATCATTTGGATTTGACGGTGAGGTAGGAACAAGCAAAAAGTGTGGGATGAAGTGGTTGATATCTAACTGACAAGATTCGCGATACGAACGGTTCGTTTATTCCTTGTTCCCAGCAACTTTCTGTGTAAAGAGTAGATCTCTCCCGACGGCAGCGTCGACATTTCGTTGAGCATGACACCGATGTTCGAACCACTATTAATGTCTTGTCGTCCACCCTCAGTTTCGTTGGCTCGAAATATACACGAATCTGCTAAACCCAGGTTGTCGTATAACTCGAAATCCACACAGATCTGGTCGTATAGCTTTTGCAGGCTGTCAATTAATCTGGGAATAAGATCGGTTGACGTATGATAAGCATGAAGTGATCATCAGCAAGAGTATACCCACGTCTTTGGTTGGCAGGCAGCGTCAATCAGTCATGCCAGTGTTGATTGCGGATGTCATTGCTGTGGTCGAGTCGAGGGCTTAGGGAATCCAAGCCGTTATCATGTAACGAGAGTGTTTGCGTTTGCATTCTTTCAACAATACCACTTATTATAGCAACAAAACAACCTTGCTTGCCAATATCAACAGTCCCGCTACTTGCACCATTGGACCTGACAGTTGACATCTGACGTGTATCCAAGCATTGTGAGTACGGAAATTCGGGACAATCAGCACGGATTCATGGCATGGGTCTGTGGTCAAGGCCAATTGCGAGGCAGACTCTCGGACTCTAGCAGCGTTGTGGTCTCGGTCACATGTGTAGTGTTAGTCCCCTGGATCAGGGATCTGGTGGTATCTTCCTTGGTAGAAAGGTCGACTTGTACTGATATCACACGTATATTTCCATAATTTTCCCACGACCTATGACTGTGGTGACTAGCTCTACATATATGTTGTTTGTACTGCATAGGGCCGATCGCGTGGCATTGCCCGGATGATCCCGGAAGGGCCCCGGTGGATCCCGGAGGCCGAAAACCGGCTCAAGCTTTTTGGGGTGTCCCACTGTTAAGACTCGCCGCATCTCAAAAATGTAAACCTCAAAATAACGAGCTCAATGCCAATGGATGCATAGAAGTGATACTAAGCTATTGTAGATCACACTGCTGGCTTCTTGCCAGGTGGCTTTAGTTTTTGTCAACCCTTGTTCAGACTGAATAAATCGCAGTTTTCGCTTTTTGGAGAAAAAATGCAAAACTGAGAACTCAAATGACGACAAAAAGTCGAAATTTCAGAAAATCAGAACTAACATATTTGGACGTTATCAAGCCCAAACCTAATCCATTCCATTTTTATGTGATACAGAATTGATTTGTTACAATAGCTGTCGGTTGATTTTTGACCACTAGTGAATGACTACGTCTCTGTATATTATTGGCATGGTCAAGCGGCACTTTAACCATGACACGAAAGCCGTTCAGACACCAATGGGCCAAATCGTATCATCGCCACACCGGGAACGGTCCGCCCGCTACGGCTAATCTCATGCCACGGGCGGCAGAGTCGCTTGTGGTGGACATGTGTACGGCTTAGTGCACCGTTGCGCAGCCTACACTAAATGGTGGATTTTAGCGGCAATGGCAACTCCTAATGTGGCCACTTGTAGGTACCCATTATGGTCTACAAACGTGTGGCTATCAATTGAGCCTATGTTCAAAAATCTGATGAGTTTGATGGTTTTCGATGGTTGAGCTCGAAGATGGGTTGGCGAGCATATTTGACTCGGGCTCGCCGCTATCACGTGGACAAGTTGACTCGGGTCGAAAACCCCAAACCCAAGCCATCGATGTCAAACATCAAAAAAAAATCAGAAAAATTTATTTGCTGTGATTTAGTGACTACATGACCGGTGGATATCAGTGAACGTATTTTTGGCGATTTTTTTGGTGTAAAGTTTGGTAGTAATCGACCAGTTACAGGCTTGATAACATGACCTTTCCTTTTTAGTGGTTTTATTTTTTAGCCCTTTAGAGATCTCCAACGATCTGGGGAGCCAAGT
>JAKTSL010000053.1:0-99477 GCA_030580175.1 Diutina pseudorugosa | reverse complement strand
AATAATGCCCCGACACTTTCGTTACCTTTGTGTCCTTGTGAACGGAATAGGCAAAGAGCCAGTAGTAACTAACTTCTAGTACGCAGAGTACTTAAACCGGCGAGATATCAGGATTGGAACAGGCTAAGTCAAGCACAAGTTATGCTAAGACATAAGCAAGAATACCGACTTACCAGAAGTATCGGGTGAAGCTAGTTCCTATCCTGATATCTCGCCTTCTCTGCGTTTAGGCGATTTCTCGATAGACAGCGATAACCCCAAATTATACTATATCATCATTAAAGTCCGGTATGGTGTAATGGCTATCACGGTTCGCTTTCACCGAGCAAATCAGGGTTCGATTCCCTGTACCGGAGTTGTTTTTGATACATTGATTGACTTCTCAAAGTCGAGTTTCTTCCAACTAGAATCCAAAGAGCAAGAATTCCAATGTTTATTTTGGATTTAGGTATTATTTTCGTATTTTTATATTTTTATTGAATTATCATAAGCTTTGTTCTGTCGTCATTTCAGGAACCTTGAAACGTAATTGTTGGCCCTCAGCATATATCTTGTTCAATGCTTGCTCAAATGTACCCTCTCGTTTCAATTGGCGGTACTTGTTGAATAACATCAACGCCGTGTAAGCATCTTCAATTGAGTCATGATTCCCCGTTTGAACATCCGTCTGGAGAAGAACGTAAGCCAAAAACTTGAGACTAAGCTGACGTTTGAAGTCCTGTTTGTAAAACAACTCGATTGTGTCACATATTTGGGCTTGCGGAACCTGTAAATTGATGCATCTGAAGTCATTGTATAATCCATGACCAACAAAAATGCAACCCATGTTTAAAAGCAACCATAATTTACGATATGCCGTTTGTAAAGTTACCAAACCCTTCGAACTTTGGTTCAAATCCAAGTCGCCTGGCTCAATACCCGAATAGTTGGTGAGATAGTCGTGAATAACTTGAGTGTGTACGATGTAATCGTCAATAAAAGCCTTACCCATTGCTGGACCTTCTCCGCGTAACACGGAAACACGAGCAAGGGAGTATTGTTTTGGTCTCAAAACACGTCGATAGCCTTTTGCAAAGACCTCCACCAAATCCGGTTTTAATGTGACAAATTCGGCGTCGATAGCAATCAAAGTACCCGGTCGAGGCGCCTCTTCTCGGGTTAAAAGCTTGTACGTACGCTGGGCATCTTCTCTCAACCCTCTAGCAAAATGATCACGGTAAATAATCGAGTCATCTACATTTCTCTCTGAGAATGTAGGAACATCAAAGTAATTGTAAGGAATCTCTTCCATGGTCTCTTGGGTGTACAACACCATTACTGGGCGTTTCCATGGATAATTCAAATTGAAGACTTCCTCCTCGGGGATCTCCATCACGAGGAAATCGTTGAAAAGCCACCACTTTTCATTGCGTTTGACAAAGGCAACCAAATTGTTTACGCCTCGAGCATCGGGGGTGTTAGGCGCATGTGATATCTGACAAACGTATCCCAACAAGTTATAGCTGATAGCACCTTCGCTTTGAGTCGCCTTAACTTGAGGTTTTCCTGTATTCGGATGACGTCCTACCCAAAATGACGGTGCCAACCACTTTTTAGACGTGGCAATGGAGGCGAATTCATCACCAGTAAAGCATAGAGCCAACAGCAACACTGGAGGTAACAGAAGAATAGCCATCAGTACTTCCATCAGATGAACGGGAGGCTCTCCCGTGGCATGATTTCTGTGGCTAAGGTTACAAGCAATTTCATCAGAGCGACTCAATGAGTGCTCGATACAATGAATAATCAGCAGTGAATTCGGCCGACGGTATCGATTCGACAGAAAGGATACAGGGGGCGTCAGGATCTCGAGAGCATACTGATATCCTTGGTGGCTTCGGGTTTCCCCACATTGACCTTGGTACGTTATCGAGTAAGGTATCTTCATAAACTCGGTTGGCTGTAATTGATCGAGGAAAAATTGGTTAAAATGAATGAGTAACTTGGTGAGATCACTGGCTGTGAGTTGAGCAAGCATGGCATCATCGACAACCAAGCCATGAGCACGAGCCTCTTGGTTGGATGTTAAGATCTGACTCAAGTTTCCGATGACGACATTGGTACCCAGGGCCTTGTGCATCATATCAAAGAGGTAGGCGGTTTCGAGAAGCACTGAACTCCCCTGAGGATTGCCGTTCTGAATAGTAGTCGAATCATTTGGCAAACATTCGGGAACCAACGCATCAATGACATGATTGTAAATTTTCGAGCAAAAAGAGTACAACTGAAGCACCAGATTGATATAACTGTTATTTGTTTGCAGTTCCAACCCCGAAAACTGGCCTTCAGAGCGATTGAAAAAGCGAAAGTCAAAATCACGTACACCAAACTTTGAGTATTGGATTTCATGTTTTGCAAAGCATGGAGGCACTCCGTTCACCAGAGTGTAATCGAAAACGTGATTAGCACCACTGTCATTAGGATTAGGGGTCAGATCCTGCTCACTCAAAAACTTGCGGCTACCCTTAGCGACAGTAAGTGACTGATACGGTTGAACCTGATTTCGCCGACCATATTTCTGCTTGTCATAGGGATGCCATCCTTGTTGAATTGATGTGGGATTTGTCGGGACTTTCGCAAGTTCCTTGCTGAATATTAGGTCATTAGCGTAGTTTGAAAGCAACAAGTCCTTATAGTACGGCATTCCAACAGTACTGAGGGGCACATCACTGTCGACGTCCATTGGGGGAGGCATGATGTCGGCGACAAAATCAGGCTGATCAAGCAGGGTGGGAAAACTGGTGAAGTCTTTGTTCAACGCCGAGTAGCTCCATAGATGCAAGTTGTTGGTGGTGACACCATCGGTAAACGCCATGAAGTCGCCGTTGTCGGATATTTGCAAGTGGGCAAATCTCGCCGGGGCACCCTTGACCGGAGGGGGTCCCTGAGGATCCACTTGGTAAACAAACACATTGGTCTGGTCGTAAATGTCGACAAACTGGATTTGACCATATTTCAGCGCCATGATAATGATATTGGGGAGCTTGGGATGGAAACGAACGCAGGAAGCCCCGGCAGGAAACGACAACGGTGCCAACGGCTTCATCATCCGCACGTCGTAGATGTTGACCAAGGGGTCAGTGTAGTATTCGGCAAGTTTGCGCAGCGGTGACGGTCGGCAACTTTCACCGCAGGTGGCAATGTAACTACCTTGGACGTCAATGTCGATAATGCGACCGCCGTTGTGACCAGCAAACAGTTTTACCACGGAGTTAGATACCGGATCAAAGAGATCCACCAGTCCTTCCATCCCACCCACCGCCACGTATTTGGCGGTATGGTGAAGCTTAGAAATGTTGCCCTTGTAATCAAATGACACCAAGTGATGGGGTTTGTGGAGATCGAACTTGGCGAGGCCGTGGGACCCCCCAACGACGACATCATTGATGGCAGAGCAATTGAACGTAAACGACTTGAGGTTGTGGAACACGTCACTCTGGTCCTTAGTGGCCAACGAGTCGGAATTGACGGACAATTTGCACACGCCGCGACGGTTGTTGAAATTGACATTCAGGGCTCCAAGCAGGAGAATACCATCCCGATGGCTAAGCGACGAGATCACCTCGGTGCCCGGTACGGCTCGAAACTTGGTGTAAGGGTACAAGTGGAAGTGGGGGCCTTGGAACGGCGAGAACAGGCTCTGGTACCCCGCAGCGTCCCCACACCAGAGGAGATTGGTGGTGGAATCAAACAACACCAGGGTGATCGATGTGCCATCCGTAGCAGCTACTCGCAGGGGGATGCGAGCAACTTCGCTCCAGGATTCCATTGTGGTTCAGCCGGATGTGTGAAGGTGGGAGCGTCAAAAGTGTGGGTTTGGCGCGCGTCTTTGAGACGTGTGCGACTTTGTCTGGAAATTGAGTTTTGATGATGAGAAGGAAGTGACAGGGCGGGGGATGCCTACAAAATTCTGGTAAACTGCATCCATTGATAGGTCAATTGATTTTAATTCACTATGGAAGAGTGTATCGTCCGCGTCAATGGACGGTTCGTGTGGAAAAATATGTCTTGTATTTTACGAGTCTAATTTTAATGACAGTGGGCATTAAGTGTTGGTGATGGGATTACGACTCATCGGTCATCGATGCCACCCAAAACTCACAATTATATACAAACTTACCCATGGCTCGCGGGTCGGTGGAATACGTCGCTTCGATACCACTTTTATGGACGTCAAACTTGAACCCCATCTTTTGGCATAGTTCAAGTAAATCAGCACGCAGCATTTCTAGACCCAGATATTCAGGTACGTCTTCCCAGTGCCATAATAACGGACCAAAGTTGATCCACTTCCCATTGGGTTTGAGGCAATGCTTGATGGTACGAAGATAGTCGATAACGTTGCTGGCAGTGTCCAAAAAGAAGCACGTCACCACCACGTCAAATGCTTGTTTGTTTTGCTCGCGGAATTCTGTAGGCACCCCGTCGGCTTCTTCGCTCAGAACATTGGGAGGACCGTACAAGTCAGTAAACAGCCCTGCCGTCATGCTCATAAGATCACCAAAAGGGATTTTGCCGTCGTATTTCTGGTAGTATTCTCCTAAGATCAGCGGTGATACATCAGGGATCAGCACTGGTCTCACCATGTTGAGCCGTTTAGCAACGTGAGATCCTTTGGAGATATACGGGAACACCAGAGCCAGGTGAGGATAAGGACAATGGTTCAATAAATAGTTCAGCATCAATAACATGTGGTAGCTAAACTCATTGCCTTGAGTCCAAAACCCTCGCGCCACCAACTCAAATACTAACCGGCCAAGTCCAGCTCCCGGTACCAATACTTTGACATCTTGTCGCGAATATATATCGGGATATAACGACTCTAGTTGTTCGAGGATGGTGCCAAATGCTGCTTGCCGTTCTTCAGCTCCTTGATCCAGCCATTCTCGCGCTAGCTGGAGGAGAATCAGCCGTACCTTATCGTATTCGTTAGTGGTAGCAGCGGCCCACTCGTTAGGGTCACTTACTCCCCACTCGCTAGCCACGGCTTCGGCAACCGATTTGGTGAAGCTATCGTTGATGGCGATACACTCGCGGAGGTCGTCCAAGTGTCGTTCAAACCACGGGAGCAATTGTTTGTCGGCAGGGGAAAGCGATTGCCATTTGCGGAGTCGAGGAGTGATGACGGTTTCTGTTTGCCATTTACCGAAGTTGAGATAGGACAGGAGCACCTTGGTAAGGGCAGCGTACTCTTCGGAGTCCATGGCTCGGGAGATTGTATCTCTAGTGCGAAGGAGATATTGGGGTGACTTATCGTCAGGCGAAGATGAAGGATAATGGAACCATACTAGGCATTATTAAGACGATGGCTTTAATCAACCCATATTAATTATTGTTTTATTATGTAAATGATACTGATGACGTGGATGATACAATAATGCTTCGAACTCCCAGAGCCGTAACACAAATTAGTAGAAATATCTAACCTCGCTTGCGTTTGCGAGACTTGGACTTGTCCTTGATTACCGAGTTGGCCTTACCGCTCTCAATCAACAACCGTTCAGCCGCATCCCCATGGTGCTGGCCATTGGCGCCTCCCAGTTTACGAGCGTATTCCACCTTGACCTTGTTGCCCATCAATAGCTTGCCATCCATAATCTTGATGACATTGTCGGAAACGGTGAAATCGGTGTAGGTAATGAATCCGTGGTTCTTCAGGTTCCCCTCTTCGTCTCGAACCACTTCTGGAGGTCGAGCAAAGTCGCCGTATTTGGAAAACGTCTCTGTCAAAAACTCCTCATCGACCAACGGGTTTAAGTTGCTAACGAACAACTTGGCGCCAATGACAACGTCTTTATCACTCTCGGAACGATTCAATTTCAACGGCCGGCCGTATAATCGAATGCCTCGGAGAATATTCTCGGTATATTCAGCATCTTCGTTGCTGAAAAACTCAACAAAGCCAAACCCCTGATGGGTGTGGAGAATGCGGTCTTTGGGCATGTGTAGCAGCTTAATGGGAGCAAACTGAAGGAATAACTGATACATGAGACTGTCGTCCAACTGGGGATCGACATTCCCAAAGTATAGTGTCACTGACGACATCTTGGGGAAGTGATGGGAGTTGGTGCGGCTCAGATGCACCATTAACAGTCATTTCATAAACACATCCGATGTCGTCTACAACATGGAAAGCATACACTATAACGTTATATTGACTGATCTATGCATTAAAATCATTACTTATTCTTGGGCTTGGCTCTTGGCCTTGGCCTCGGCCTCCTGTCTGGCCTTTTCTTCTTCTAGCGATAATCTCAACGCCAACGCCAAGTCGGGGTCCATGCCCGCATCCAAGTCGCCAAACCCGAAATCGCCACCCATGTCGTGATCACCGTTACCGCCGCCTTCGACGAGAATCTCCAGCGACGCGATGACTTCGTATAATAACCGGGGACCGGCGGGGATGGTGACCAAGTGGGAGTTGTCATTGGACGACACCACCAGGATGAATCGTTCAAGCTTAGCCGTGTTCACCAGTTCTTCACCGAAGTTAATGACGTCAACGGCAACGTTGTTCTTCTTCAACTTCTTCGCCAACTTTTCGAGCTCCTTCTCCAGCTCGGGTATCGGCGACCCCACAAACACAATGATTCGCTGTTGTTGGACCTTATTTTGACGATGTTTGAGGGCAAGCGCCGCCACTTGGAGGCCAGCGCCGAAATGGTTTTCCCCTTCAATGTCGATGTCATTGACCCCTTGGAGGATACGGCCGTAGTCAGTGGTAAGGGTAGAAAGTACTCGCGGGCCTTGGCCGCCATAGGAAAGTAACCCCACCGTATTTTCTGGGTTCAGGTGGATCTTATTTTGGAAGATGAACTCGGTGGCGGTGAGCTGGGCGTCGTACCGGGTGGTGGCGTAGTCACCGTTCCGCATGTACTCGGAGTTATCAATGGCAATCATCACGGCTTCGAGCGGCATGGCGGGCAGGTAGGGGTGATTGGGATGATGGTGGTGGTGGGTATGCCCTGTCGATAGGAAACCGGTTTCGCAGGTGGATGGCAAATCGAGTGCGGCTCCCGCGTCCTCCCTTTGCAGCGCTACCATGCCAGACTTTTGAATCCACAACGCGACAGTGAGACACCCGATCCAATACTAACTAAATAATCACACCGTGATTTGAATCTTGCCACAACAACTACAGGAAACGCCGATGGTGCTGAGGAAACAGAAGCAGGCGCTTATCGAGGAGTATAAGCGAATGCACGCTCGGTTTATGGTGCGGGCTCAGCAGTTACGGGAGCAGGAACAACGACGAATCGCTGCTCGTATCCGTCGCTACTTGAGCGATATACCTCCCGAATTACGCCAGATAAAGCTTAAAGAAGTGCTTGACAAAGAACGCCGGCGTCCCGTGACTACAGAAATGCTTTTATTGCTGACAAAACGTGACAATAATGGTAGTGTCTAATTGTACTTTAAAACGGTGTCGTGGACAACGGGCACCACCGTCTTGCGGGTGGCGTTGACGTCATGCTGGTGCCACACGTCGACTTCGGGAATGGAGATTTCCGGGTACGGCGTCAATTGGAGCACATCGATGACGTGGGTGAAATCGATGGGTTTTTTGTCGTTAGCGTGGAACTCGCCAAAGTCACGGCGATGCTCGCCGGTGACCTTATCCGAGTACAGACAGGTCATGATGACGTAGTCCAACCCGAGACGAGCCGATAAGTGGCGGAGATCCTTGACGATGTCGTCGTTGCTGTAGTGTTTTGTGAGCCATTCAAACAGCTTGCCGATCGAGGAAAAGCCGATGGTGTAGTTGCCAAAGGTGTTTTGCTTGTAATCTTTGCGGAGAATGTCTTCGAACAGGAATCCCGACACGTCCTTTTTCGCCTGCTTTAACTTAGGGTAGACGACATCGCGAACGGTGGCGGCGCCTTCCACCAGTTGGGCCGAAGGGCGAGCCAATACTTCATCGTATTGGGCAAGCGCCTGGCGATCGACATCCTCAACTTTTTGCGTCATATTACTAGTATCAATCAACAACGGAGCCATCATCAACTCAGTGATTTCCGGCACTTCAGCCTGGTCTCCAAGCACCGAGTGCCAGTAGTTCCACACTCTCAGCGAACACAGACCAGCCACACCGATAATCCGAGGGTTAGCATCACGGAACACCCCTTCGTCAGCGTGGTGATCGATAATCAGCACCACCAGTAACTTTTGCGCCTTGACCAAGTCAATGATCTCGGGACCTTGGAGGTTACAGTGATCCACCAAGTGCAATGGTAACGGCTTGGTAGCATCAGCCACGAGTCCATTGAGGTCATCGGCAAACCACAAGTCGTCTTCTACCACCCCGAAATGGTCTAACCACTCAACAATGTCTCGCCGGAGCCGGAAATCGCCGCGAGGGATGTTGATGATGGGGACCACGGGGTCGTCGTGGTGGGTCAGAAAGTAGGCGTAGGCCAAGGCACTGACGGCCGAGTCCATGTCTGCCAGCTGGTTCCCCGACACAATCCCCTTGACGGGCGATCGCTTCACTTGGGTAAGGAATTGTTTGAGGACACTCATGGGAATATCAGGATCACTGTGTGTGTGAGATCGATGGCAGTGAGTGTGGTGCGCGGCTGGCTCTTTTATTGATTTTATTCGCCTCGGTTATTGTATGGCATATTTGTACTGTGTAAGTCGCAGCCGCAGCCGCAGCACCAGACAAGCCGATAAAGGCGAGAACGGATGGGGACTACCGAGGCAACCGAGCCGTTGGTGCCGCTGGTATGGCAAAGTGGTTACGACGACAACTGGGGAAGGTTACTTTCTTGAATTAGCCACCTTTGCCGCGGCAGTGGTTATGCCTTATTCCCCCCCTTTGATACGGATTGATCGGGATCGATGGGTTTTCTTTTTCCTCCCACCGTTGGATGTATAACGTAGATAACCACTATACTCACATACGGGCCCACGGCGCTACCATCCCACCATTCACAAAAAAAAAAAAAGAAAGCTGCGCCCGTTATTGTAGTACTGACGGTGATAACCACCCACGTGACTATAGTCAGGTGATGCGCACTGTTGTCGCCGGGTGACAATCACAACCGACTAGTAATTGCTGTGATTCGCCCCCACCCCCCCACACATCGCCCGGTTCAGCTTGTCGCTGTGTGATTGATTACATCCACCGCTTCCGATGTTTATATTCCACGCCCGACCCCGGCTCTACCATTTGACCCGGGTAGCGGCGCCGCGCCAAGCGCCCCGCCACGCCGGGCGCCTGGCCACCCGGGCGCTTAGCCACCGGCCTCGAGCCGTCGCCACCACCAAGCGCCACCGCCAGCGCAGCGTCGCCATCATCAGCGGCATCATTCTCGTCGGCGGCTACGTCAGCTTCAACCAGTCGTCGTACTACGCCTTGGACACGGCGCCGCCGCAGGGTCTGGGTGCCGCCGACGGCGCCAACCTCCAGCGCGAGCGCTACTTCTCGACGCTGACGCTGTCGTTATCGCAGCCGCTGCTGATCTCGCAGCAGCAACAAAAGGAAGGAGTGTTCCTTCTAAACGAGGACCAAGTGAGCAACAAGTTGCGCCAGTTTGAGGAGCTGTACTATGTACGTAGAGGAAAGGGAGTGACCCGCTACGATGTGTGTCAGTTAGCGCTGAACTCGCCCATCGAAGACGACCGGGCCGAGGAGATCGTCCAGGTGCCGATCTTACAGGATAACAACATCAAGACCACCACCGACTGGATGTTCTTTGGCATTTACGATGGCCACGGTGGATGGACGACGTCGCTGCGACTTCGCGACCAGCTTATTGGTTATATTATCCACGAGTTGGGGACAATCTTTAAACCGGCGCCCGAGGAAAACCTCCGGTTTGTCCCCAATCTGGCTACTATCGACCAGGCGATCAAGAACGGCTTTTTGAAGTTGGACCACGAGATCGTCAATAAGAACATCGAACGGTTGCTTAACGATAACAACAAGGCCAAGGCCGCCGAGCTCTTGATGCCGGCGCTTTCGGGGCTGTGTGCCTTGGTGTCGTTCTACGATACCAACCTGAGAATGTTGAAGGTGGCGGTGACCGGGGATTCCCGAGCCATTGTGGGTCTGTTTCAAGACAACAAGTGGACGGTGCGCCAGCTTCTGATTGATCAGACGGGGCTGAACCCCACCGAAGTGGCGCGGATCATCTCCGAACACCCCGACGAACCTAAGGTCATTCGTAACGGCCGGGTGTTGGGATCGCTCGAACCGACGCGAGCGTTTGGCGACTGTCGCTACAAGCTCCCCGCTCTGATCCAAGAACGTCTCTATAAGCAATTCTTTGGTCGTCCTCTCCCGCAATTGCTTAAGCTGCCGCCCTACGTCACCGCCGAACCGGTGATCACCACCACCAAGATCAACCCGGAAAACCATGACTTCTTGGTGATGGCGCTGGATGGATTGTACGAAATGTTGAGCAACGAAGAGATCGTTGGCTTGGTGGTGAAGTGGATGGAAAAGGAAAAGATGGTGAAGCCGCAGACGCTGTTGTGGAGCATGTTTGGCTCGCTGGAAAACAAGCTCCCCGAAGTTGTCGATGTCACCAATGATAAGCTGCTGAAAAAGCCGTTCCGCCGTACCCCTAAGCCGCAGCTGTTTTTGCTCGAAGATGCCAACGTGCTGACCCACTTGATCCGTAACGCCTTGAGCAACGGCGGGTCCAAGGAACAGACGCAAATGCTCATTCTGATCCCGGCGCCGTCGCTGAGACGGTACCGTGACGACTTGACGGTGACGGTGGTGTTTTTCGGTAATAACGACAAGGAAAACGACGCCGGGCTGCTCGAGTTGAACCCCAGCGCCACCGCCGGTGGCACCACTGCCAGCAAGCCGCGGTTGTAAATAGCATAGACGATAACAAAACGTGTTGACTACCGAATAATTGTAATAATTAGGACATTACCATCTGATGGAATCAATTAGAGTCTCGTCAGCATTAATCATGGGATAATGATACCTATCATCCATCAAGTGACTTTTTGAACGATGCAAAACGTTAGATCTCAACTAAGAGTCGAACTTGTAGGAGTTTTTTAGTGTTGGTGGAAGAGTTAGTGACGCAGAGTCTTTAAACTGAGAAAATGAAAAATTTACGAAAAACCAAACTAAAGGTCCCCAAAAAAATCGAATAAAAAATTCTAAAAATTCTAATAACTAATACCCGATCAACCACGGTGATACATTCGGCATTGTGACTTACTACGATTTTTTCTTATTTTTTTTGTTCCATTTTTTGTCAAGTTCGATCTATAAACGTAATGATCTCTCTAATTCTTGTCTTGGTGACCGTAGTAGTGCAAGAACCCACCCAAGGTCTTGCACCCGTTAATGTAGTTAGGCACGTTCAACTTTTCGTTGATGGAGTGAGCACCATCGTCACCACGACCCATGGGCAACAACAACACGTCAACACCAAGAGCCTTTTCGAAGGTCAAGGTGATGGGGATGGAACCACCTTCTCTGGTCATGTCGGGAACCACGTTCCACACGTCTTGGGTGGCGCGAGAAGCAGCAGTGAACGCTTCGTTGAACGGGTTCAGCACCCAGTAGTTACCGTCGTGGATCAATTCCACCTTGAACTTGTTCACCAGCCCCAACTCTTGCCACTTCTTGGTGACGTGGTCAAACACCAATTGGTCCAACTTGCCCAGGTCAATGTCGGGCACCGTCCGGATGGAGAACTTACCCACCACCTTGGAGGGGATGACGGTCTTGGCCCCGGCACCCAGGAACGCCCCTTCAATACCGTGAAGCGACAACGAAGGGTATCTCCACCGGTGCTTGAGGATGTCCTTCTTGTTGTCGTGCAACGCCGTTTGCGAGCCCAGAGCCGCGTTCAATTCGTCGACAGTGAAGTCGATGTTGTCGTACAAGGCGTCTTCCTTTTCCGTCAACGGCGCCACCATGTCGTAGACACCAGGCACGAGGATCTTCCCCTTGTTGTCGACCAATTGGCCCATCAATTGCACCAAGTCAGTCATGGGTTCGGCGATAATCCCACCAAAGATCCCCGAGTGCAAGTCGGCACCGGGACCCTCAACGGTGATTTGATAGTAGTTGCACCCGCGCAACCCGTAGGTGAGCACCGGCTTCTTCGTGCCCAACCAGTAGTTGTCGGAGATGGTGACTTGGTCGACGCCCTTGAAGTACTTTTGCGCTTCGTCTTCGACCAACTTGTCGAGACCAAGCGACCCCAGTTCTTCCATACCTTCAAAGCACACCACGAGGTTGACGGGGAGCTCCCACCCCAACTTGTTGTGAGCTTCAATGACGTTGAGCCAGCCGATAACCGGACCCTTGTCGTCAGTGGTACCACGACCATACATGATGTCCTGAGCGTCGTTCAAGGTCATTTCGAAGGGTTCGGTAGCCCAGCCGTCGTCCTTGAGCGCGGGCTGGACGTCGTAGTGGCCGTAGACCAACACCGTCTTCTTCAGGTCATCGTTGCCGAAACGGGCAAGAACGATCGGAGGCAATTGCAACTTGGGGTCGGCCACGGGGGGAGGCTGGGTACCCAAGTCCTTGAGTTGGATGTCGTGGAATCCCAACAGCTTCAATTCGTCGACGAGGAAGTGGGCCATCTCCACCACCTTGGGACGTAAGGTCTCGTCAGCAGACACCGAGGGAATGGCAATGGCCTTGCGCAATCTCTCGATGAACTGGGGCTTGAGTTCGTCGATGGTGTCGAAAAACGGCTGTAAGTCCAACTTTTGGTACGACATCGTGGGTAACGTGTGTATGTATTTAGTGGTGGTAGAAACAAGAAGGGTTATATTTAATGAGGACACCCACCCCGAGCGCCGAGCCAACGGGGAGAGGGGAGACTGTGTGCAGGAGTGGATGATTTTTGTAGTGGCGTTTTTTTTTCACTAGACTATAGAAAAGCCACCTTCCTGTGCGGCTCGGTACGGTATACGGTGGGATGGGTAGATGTGGGTGTGTGTACAGTCGGTTGCATATTATTGGTGGTTTGGAGCGCGAAAGATGTCGCACCAGATGTCGCATAGTTGTCGCACTTAACTATGTAACTATCATACTTCCGGTGCGACATCTGGTGCGACATCTTTCGCACTCAAAAACTACCAATAATATGCAACCGACTGTATTAGACGGCCGTGCATAGCCGCCGATAACCACGATATTTCAATGGAAGCCATCGATGACACGCAGAGCGTACTCGGCAAAGTTTTCCTTCAGGTTCACCGGTTCGTTCAAGTTGGGCTGGCAAAACACAGCAAGGGTATTGCGAGCCACTCCCGGGACGGCGGCGCCTCTTACTTTATGGTATACGGCTTTGAATTGACCCTTGGACACTTCTTCCAACGTCGATCCCGTTTGGAAGGCTAAGCAGTGCGGCGGAATCGACACCTTGACCGGGTTCCCATGGCGATCCCTAATGTAAAGCCCAGCGTCAGCATCGGGACACTTGGCGAGCTCGGTATCGCCATTGGCTTCGTCGATGAACATCGCCAGAGTTAACCCCGTGAGACACGAGTGGTCCAAGTGCTCGGTGCACCAATCGTCGGGGTTGGCGTTAGCTTCCATGGGGAAGTAGTGGAGCAACCGAGCCTTGGAGCAGCTCAGTTCCCGTACCACTCGTTCCAAGTATCCCTGAGGATAGTCGGTGATGGCTCGCTGACAGTAGGCGTCGCAGTTGCGCGCTACCATCTCCGCCGTATCGACGATGATGTTGATGAGCGACTTAAGGTCGGGCTCAAACGATGCCATCCCCGGTAAATCGGGGGACGGCCACACGTTGGGGGTAGTATACGTAGGGTAGCGATCGAATCCCGGGCCCAATTGGGGACCTTCCTGGCTGGGATCGTGGTGGAAAGCGGTGTTGACATACCACAGCCCTTTATGAGTATCGGGCTTACCTGGTGCCAACATCTCCTTGCCACACAGCCATCCCACCAACCACGTGCTCCGTTCCACTTCGAGCTTGGCCAACTCGTCAGCGGGAAGGGAGGCTAACGCCAGCGCCAGCCGAAGCACTCGTTGGCGAAGCCGCACGAACTCTTCGGGAAGGTCATCGATGATGATGATGCCGAGAGAGTCGGGGCCAAACGCCTCGGTAAGGGTTTGTTGTGACACCCCCTGTTTGAGATCGTGATATGAAACAGTGACTGCGGTCATTGTGATTTGAGGAAGTAAGGAATTGATGGTGGTGGGCGTGGTTTTTTTATAGCTGGGGAATCCGTGGGTGGGCTGTTCGGAATTCATTTTCCGGCGCGCCCCGCGATTCGGCGCTTGGTCGCCGCGATAGATCGCCTGACGCTAGTTCATCATCAACTATGCCAATTAGTGAAAATGCCATATTTGTCCTGATTAAAAAAAAGCGCCCTATAAGTATATAAAAATGAAGTTTAATTACAATGCCATCAACACCATCACCACCATCGCCGCCAGCGTCACCCAAGTCCAGCTTGTGGCTCGAAGATACTCGAGCGGCGACACGAGGCCGCCGGCGCCGTTGGCCAGCGCCGTCACGGCGCCGGTATAGGTAAACGGCGGCGGACTCGAGTAGTACGTAGTATCGATCCACACCAGCTGGTCCCACTTGGTGCCCCAGTTATTCAGCGGCGTCACCGTCGTCTTCTTCGTCACCACAACGATGGCGCCGTTCAGCGTCATCGTCACGGGAAGCAACGTCTCGTAAGGGTGAGCGGTAACAAGTCCAGTCCGAGTCAGGAAGAGGGTGCTGACAATGTTGGAGGTCTTGCCGCTAACTACCGTCTGGTACAGCGTGATTACAGCGCCACCACCACCAGTTTTACCAGCGGCGGCGGCCAGCGAGTCAATAGTGACGTCAACAAGAGTAATGGTGCGCCCGTTGATGGTAGTAACAGGATAAGTGGTGGGGATGGTGGTGACCCGGGCGCTGACGCTTTCGTAGCTGCTGACGATGGCGGCGCCGGGCGTGACGATGAGCGACGTCGTCCCATCAGTGGTTGACGACGTGGTGGTGTCGGGGTTGGAGGCGTATACTGTCACCACCAGCGGCGCCGGCGGCGCCTTCAGCGTCGTCAGCAGCGGGTATAACGTGGTGGTGAGCGGCGCCGGCGCCGATGTGGGCGCTGCGGCCGAGCTGTCGGCAGCGTCGTCGGCAGCGGTGTCGGAAGCCTTGTCGGTAGTAGTATCATCGTCGGTAGCGGGCGCCTTAGTGGACTTGGGCGGCGCCAGCTTGGTGGTAGTAGTGTCCTTATCCTTCTCTGACTCTTCAGTCGATGGTGGTGGCGGCGGCGACGCTGTTTCCGTCTCCACTACCGTACGGGTGGTATCGGGTAGCGTGGTGGTGTCGACAGTGACGACACCGTCCAAGCCCCCGTTGATGGCGAGCGCCACGGCAGCGTACACGAGGACAAACTTCATTTGCAGGAAAACGTCAATTGGCTCCCTTGGGGCGGCGACGCCGCTATATATTGGTGGCTCCTGTCCACATGGGGTTGGCGGTAGCCATTACAACCTGGGGTATCGTAGCCAGCCTTTTTTTTTTTGCCTCGACTATATGCAGGTTTTATCAGGGTGAGATTAATTACCCCCGCCATGGCGCGCGTAATGAGCCGTAAACCCAGCCGTAAACCCACTAAACACGACAACAACAATTAGTGGTGAATCCGAGTAAAATCAACGTGGTGGTTGGAATGGTTTCCTTTCCACTGTAAAATTTTGGTAGGTTAATCAATTGATGATTAGGGTTTGGTTATCGTGGTGGCTTTGGATAGTCACTTTACCTTATGGCTGGTCGAGTGTGCCGATTTGGTAGAGGCGAGAAAGGAACAAAGAGTTCGTCAAGACAAACCTACACCCATTAGGGTTTTGACGACGCGCGGGCTATGCTATCACATCCGACACCGGTCGGCACCACCGAAACAATGTTTCAGGGTAGCATCTGGGAGCCAGCCACGTTGGGTCGGCCGAAAACGGTGTCTTGCAGCAGGGTACGCGAGGGAAGCGAGTGGCTGAAACGCCCCACTTGCGAAACGTACCACCAAACGTGGCTGGTGCCACCACTCGATCTCTTGACTCCTCATCGGTTACCGGCGTTGGCGCTAAAGCCCGTCCCTGCCGATTGCCGATGACCCGCTACGCAGGGGTGCTCGAAGCATCCCCCTGGCAACGGTGACGACATCGGGGGTGACACAAGGCAACGGCAATATTGCCGGCAATGTTGCCACGATTGCTCCGAGTGTCCGAGTTGGCTACCCGTCAGTTGCTATTGTACCATAACTCTCTAACCTTGTTTCTTCGGCAAAAGCGTGACTTTGTGAGACTGGTTACATGTAATGACAATAATTCGATGGTGGCTATGATTCACAAGACTTGACTTATACCGTTGTGTTCCCGATGACTCGATACAAGGCAATCACGATGACTTGACACATAGCTGTCAAGGTGACAATATACAAGGGAATCTCGATGAGTCGACACGAGGCCATTTAGTAATCTCTACAACATTATAGCATCTACACGTAATTCCTATCCCAAAACCTATTATTAAACCGTATACGTAAACGTCGTTATCAAGACTTTTTGAAAAGTCAAAAAAAGAAAAATGAATGGAAAGAAGCGAAAGAATGGGGGGATCCCAAGGCCTAGCTCAGTCGTCAATAATCATCACATCAACGAGTAGGCAATATCGCACCCCTTGGCATCAGCCCGTCCATCATCGCCATGGACGTAGCCTGCCACCACGAAGTTAAGCTCCCGCAAGAGCCCGGAAAAGTACTCAGCCACCGGTGTCGTTGCTGCCAGGGCCAGCTGGGTCAATGCCAGAAGCGACAGCCCCGCCAGAGGGATGTATTCATCACCACCAACATCGTGATAGTGGACACCTTCGCCTTGTTGCGAGATGAAATGGTACATCAGCAGCACCGCCAGCTTCACCACCTCCAAGCGGCCAGCAGCATCGGCAATGGCAAGCACCTGGCGAAGCCAGCCGAGCACTTCCATCTCCGCAATACGTTTCACCACTGCTCGTTGTGTCAGCTGGACGTTGCGAGGCGTAAACATGTGGGTGACTCGTTTGCGGTCCCATTCCACCGTATAGGCAAATCGGGGAACTACCGAGCCACTGGTCAGACCCACAGACAAGAGCACGTTGCGCTGACAACCGGGAATGACGTCCTTGACTAAGAGAACGGTCTTGGTCGCAGAACTAGCGGATTGCATCGCTCCTGCTACTTCAACGGCAGTGATCTCAGTAAGAGCACTAGGTTCCACAGTAATCGATACCATCGGCACCACTACGCGCTGGTACTGGTCGATGAGCTGGCGTAACTCATAGTCAAACGCATCAAAGTCATCGAAGCGAAGCAAGTGAGTACCATAAGTTACTTTCACCGTATCCAGATACTCGATCGGTTGAGCTAAAGCATCGGCAAGTGCGGTAACGGGAGCTACGTGACCTCCGACGCGAACCACGGTGAGCGAAAGCCGTTCCAATGCTGCCAATTTACGACGAACACCATCGGGAACTGTAGAGTTGTCGTCAGCACCATAGTCATTACTCAGCACCACCAACACCTTATTGGTGCGATTAAGCTTATCAGGAATGAAAGGGTATAACGAGTGGAGCTTATCAAACACCGTAGTAAACTCTTCCATCAGCAGGGCAAACCCCGGAGTGGTAGGGATCTCCATATCGTCAATAATCTGAGTCCAGCCGTCCCACGATGGTGGTGCCAGACCAATGAACGAACCCCCAGCGCGAGATCCCAGTCCGTCATCAGTACCCACAAATACCAACGCCAACGTATCACACTGACGAAGTTTCAGCAACAGCTGACGAATGAGACGAGCGAGAGTTTCGCCATACTTTTCCCGCGACATGTCGGTATGGTTATCCACACAAACACAGACAATAAGGTTCAAAGGAACAGCTCCAGGAGCGGGGACAGCTTCCACCAACACGTCGGGGTTCATCGCTTGCAGCAGCACCACTTGCTCGGCAAACTGTTCGAGTTCGGGCAGTTCCCATTGGTCAAACACTTCCGGGTGATAATCCCAGGCATTAGTAGTAAGTTGTTTTAAAGGCAACGGTTCAATTTCCACCACCTTAGCGTCGTGTCCCTGAACTAACAGAGCGTGGCTATTAGCCGCCACCGAGTCAGCAAGCCGTTTCAAGAGGATTTCCCACTTAACGATGGCTACAGGGTGACTCTCAAAGATGAGTTCAGGTAAATGGTCAGTGGTAAGCAGCACCACCAACTGCGAGCCACACAGCAGCACTTTGGCAACGTCGCTAATCTTTACTTGACCAATCACCTGATGGTCGTGGACAAACACCATACAGTTAGCGAACAAGTAGGCAACAATGGGATCAAATAAGGCTCCCAGAGTGGTAGAAATATCCACATAGTCAAAACACAAGAGGGTTTCTGGAGTCTCCACCAACAGGGTGTATTGAGCAAACTGCTTGATTTGCAGTTCCACAAGCAACGCCGGCGTTTGGTGAACGGGCTCGGAAGTTGTCTCTTGGTCGTGATTAGCTTCTCTGATCCCTAATCCCAATTCGATCAGCAGCGCTACCAGTAAGCTATCGCGAGGACTAGGGGATTCCGACGATGCCAAGTAGCGTCCCACTTCGACGTTTTCATCAACGACACTAGCAGTTTTGTTATCGTTATCGTCGCCATTGACCAGAGGCGTTCTCTGAGCCACATTCTGAAGCGACTGTGTAAACGCAAGCGTCAGCGATTGCGTCTGTTGCACCAACAGGTCGTACACCAACGGTGCTTCGACGCTAAGCACCACCTGCGTCGTTTCAGGTGTGGAATGCTCAAACGCCGCTACTCGCGGCTGATACACCTGCCCAATGTGGCCATCGATCACCAGCTCGTCCACCAGCTCATCGACGTAAAGCAGCTCGTGGCGCTGGGGCAAATCCAAGTACAGCAGGTGGCGAAGGATGGTCTTGGTAGGGGGAGTGATAGGAGGTTCCAGAAGCACGCTCAGCGCCAGCAGCGCTACCGGTGACGGAATGGAGAGGCTGAAACCACAGACGCACTCGGGGTGGTCGACCTGGAACAACTCCAAGAGACACTCCTGGTGGTAGGCACACCCACACTCCAAGTGCTGGCACAGGTCGCCCAAAAACTTGAGTTGAAACGGCACCCGACACAACTTACACTTGTCGGCCTTGGCTGGTTTCAGCCGGGGTTTGGGCGAGAACACCTGCGACACCTGCGACTGCGGCAGCAGCAGCAGCAGCAGCAGTGGCAGCAGCAGCAGCAGCTGGGACATCACCGGGGTCTTGGGTGACAGCTGTGACAGGGGCGCCGGTTTCATCGGCGGCGGCGTGGAAAGGAGCGAGCGAGCGATTCGTAACGAGCGGCTGCGACCCGGCAGCTGGGGGCTCAGGGTCTTTTTCGGCTGGGGCGCCTGCTGCGGCAGCAGCAGGGACAGCGACGGGCCCCGTTTCCCGAGTAATTGTTTCAAGATCATGGGTTGCCGTGGCGGTAGCGGCGACGGCCCGGGGCGGCGGCGATCTTTTATAAAAATGCATTTCGATCCATCCTGCGGCAACACGAACGACAATATTATTTCGTGTCGGTGGGTGCGACTTTTGATGCGTTGGTTAGGGGCCCGGTGCGGCATTTACAAGTGTAAACCATCGAGACGGCGGCAATAAAAAAAAAAAAAAAATTATCGGGTGGGTTAGTCACCACTCGGAACCCAGTCACCCCTTGGCAGTTATGTCCGAGTGTCTTTTTTGAGGGGGGCAGGATCTTGCCGACTGTAAGCAAGGTTCACCCAACCACGGCATACATCATCCGACGGTGCTTCCCCTAAATCGCTTGCTCTTCCGTTTACATTGTAAGTCGGTTACCTCTCTACCTGTGTGATGCTATAGAGATCGCATATGGGTTAAATTGACTACAGCGCTGCGAGCGTTGTCTCCATGTGACCCTGCATTTCGAGGATTCCGGTAAGCTTTCCCACCTTGCTTTGGGGTTCCAGACCCCACGTGACCTCATCCCACTTCCCGAGCGAGATTTTGCCACAGTGATGCCGTGGACGTTCGAGAAGCTCAAAGCCGAAGCCGTCTGCACCACCTCTCCCCGCAAACACAAGTGGGAACGGTAGCGGTGACCACACACACCTTAAGAAAGGAGCCAGTACATTATTAGTGGTGTTAGTGATCAAGTCTCGCGCCAGGAGGCAGATTTAATCGTATTTTGTTTGCTATCGAGATGGACAGTCGATGGCCGATGTCATCATTGCCACAAATCGGTAGGCGCACGACTGCCCTGCTGCCTGCGATCGGGACGAGACAATAGACTTACAGATTTCGCGACTGCTCGCCGGCGTCACGCAAAAAAAATTGCGATGAGGCAGATGGCATTGTGTGGGATACAAAGGGTGGCTTTTGGCTGGACTAGATATAACACAATGCCAACATTTGAATCGTTTGTCCATGCACGGTTGCGTTGACAACGGGGGATGGATCGCACTAGAACTGACACCTCCCCTTGCATCCCCACAACCAATCAGATTCGTTGGGATCTTGAAAACCGGTGATGGAATCAACGGGTATTGGGATGAGATGATGGAGGTGTCATTGTGAGCCCTCAGCCCGCAAACGGGGCTGTCCCCTGCCTGGGTAAGCAACAAACATGGGGAGGTTTTTTGTGGCTTTTTTTTCTAAGGTAGGGGCTCGTAACGCGTGGGTCGGTGGCAAGGTGGGTGTGTATGGAAGATTGCCACACATCACTAAAAAGCCCCCCTTGCCTTAGACGACGGTCGCCGCCTCTTCTCCTCGGAAGCGGAAGCCGTCTCGTAACTGGAGAGTTTCCTCTTTAACCAGCAAGGCAGCGATGCCGAGCTCGCCGAAGTAGGTATTTGCGAGACTTGTGGGTCTAGTCTTGGTCCTCCCGTTTCATCGCCTGTTTCATTGGATAGAATCGATGGGCATGCGGCGACATCTCTACGTCCCACGATCTAGATTTAGCTTCGAGTAAAGCATCGGGTACGCACTATTGGTCAAAGTTAACTTTAACTTTTAGGCGGGTTTCACAGGCGTTTTTGCTGTGACAAAACCACACTGGTCCATAGGAAGAAGAGAGAATCACAAAGACTAGCCGTACCTTTCTCTGATAGCAACGCCCACTTACAAAAATGAAAAATTATCGAAAACGTCTTTTTAACACGTTGTCAGTTGGTACGTGGTCACCAACTCGCAACCAGATAAAGTTGTTAAACGAATACAAACATCCCCCTGTGGTGGCTCGTATTTATTTAACCACAAACATGAAGACTCCCAAAGAGATGTAGTGGAAGGGTCGATAAAACTAGGGGGAGGACAATATACGCAACATGCGAATGAACGACCCCTTGCTTGCTAAAAGCCCTTACCGTAGCCATACCCCTAGGTATAGGTCTAAACGACCTGATACTATTAGTGAGCTTGTCCAACGCCCAGCAATTGAACCTTGTATGGTCAACAATGAGTGTAACATAGCCTCCTCAGAGAGCATTATCCAGGTTTAATAGCTAATGTCACCATACATAAAATTCTGGGTATCTTTACAATGGCAAAACCCACTCCATTTGTCAATATCTCCGAGGTGCTTGGTAGCATGGTAATGACCACCGACTCCTGTCTAAAGTTAGTATTGTCTGGTGGGGTTTGTTTTGATGTTTATACCAATTGCGATTTCGGTCTATTAATAGAGGCAACTCTCCGAACCATACCAAATCAACCTCGCTAACAGGCCTCAAAACCACACCAAATCAACCTAACAAACCTCAAAACCACACTAAATCAACCCAGCTCACAGGCCCGAAAATCATACTGAGCCATCTCACGATTGATTTAATGAAGTACAAGGTTTACTAGATAGTGTATTGGGTTATGAAAAGGGTGTCTGGGTCGACACCGACTATATACATGGGGTTTACTGGTTCTTGGAGTTGGAGTGTCTCTTGACAAACCCCCCAGTGGACATCTCGCGCTTCTTGTGCAACGCTTCCAACTTGTTGTTGGTGTCGCGAGCCAGCTTGATCGCCGAGTCCTTCAGCTTCTTGACAAAGCCCTGGTACCATTCACTAAGGGTTTGCGGCTGCTTGGGAGCCCCTTCGACCACGGGCGGCTTCACCATCGGCGGCAACTTCAACAACTTGCGGAAGGATGCCGACCGCAAGAGCGACGTTTGCACGAACGACAACACCGAGTTGGCGCAGAAGTAGAGCACCACCGCTGCCGAAAACGACTTGGTGATGAAGATCGACGCTACGGGCAACGCCATCATGAGCTTCTTGATCGGTTCCAGCATGGTGGAGCCACCGGTTTCCCCACCCAACTTGATCATCAACATGACCACAGCAGCGGTAATCGCTTGCAAACCCAAGTACGGATCGACCTGGGTCAAGTCCATGAACCACGCCGTCCCCTGGGTCTCAAACCCTTCGACGTTGGCGTTACCCATCTTGCGCAACGCCTGGAAGAACCCGTAGGCCACCGGCAACTGGAGCACCGGCAACATCTGGTGGGACATGTGGATGTCGTGCTCCTTCAAGATCAGCTTCCGCTTGTTCATCGCCTTGTACTGTTCCTGGGGCAGCAGCGCTTCCCGCATCTCTTGCATCACCATATCTAACTGAGGCTTTACTGGCATCATCTTGGCGGCGTTAGCCGACGCCTTGGCGTACAACGGGAACATCACCGTTCTCACCGCAACCGTAGCCACGACAATCGTCGCCCACCACGGCAACCCGGTGTACACGTGAGTCACTTCCAACAACTTTTCCACCATCGCCGTCGGTCCCCACCCTTGGGCCAAGCCAATCAGCTCCAAGTAGCCCAACTGATCACTGTGGAGAGTAGTTTCGGGGACAACGGTGGGGTGGTGGTCGAATCCAAGCAATTTATCGGAGATTTCGTCCTCCAAGTGGTGGAGCTTGTCAGCCACGGGCGACAGTTCAGGAGTGGCAGGAGCCAGCAGGGACAGGTTGAACCGAAGCAACGGCATCAGCGCCACACGGGTAGCAGCAGCCAACGACGCCGTGGGCCGCATCGCCGCTCGGGTTCCGCATCCAACGAACCGGAACATCGTGTGGGTGTGAGGATGGGGAAAGGATCAGTTGCGCGCAGTGAAAAATTTGAAATGCTGCGATTGTCAAGATAACCACGACTAAGAGGAAAGGTAAAACCTATTGGCGTGTTTTGAATGCTTGTGAAGCTAGTAAAGGTTAGATCTTGATCTTTCAATTATTATGTTTATTTTTTCGATTTTTTTTTTTTATTTATTTGGTATTTATCGTGAATTATTGGTTTAGCCTGTAATTAATTGCGTGAGATCACGGTGATAACCTGGAGAAGGAGAATAAAATTACTAAATTATAAAAATGAAAACAAAAATGATTCTTAGATCATAAATGATTACTCAACATATTCCAAACACCACTTCCTACAGACCGTATTTTTCGTAATTTTTCAATTATCAAAAAGCCTTGGAGTCGATGCGGCTTGCAGTCATGTATCGTCGAACCCTTACCAGTTGGGGACGATGGCGGTTCCCTCGTTATCTCCACACCAAGGCGGCTCCCGAAACCGATTACGATACTCGTAAGGACCAAATCACCGACTCCTGGTTCCCCGCCATCGCCGAAACTCGGTCATCCCAACTACCGCTTCTTCGAGTACCTCAGTTCAACGCTCACTTTGTCGATACCGAATTCACCCAATGGCCCCGGCAACGGTCTCCCGAATCATACCGGGTCGAAGGCAGAGTGGGTGCCATCCGCAAATCGGGTAAAGCGATGTATTTCATCGACTTGTACCAAGATGATGCCAAAGTACAGATTGTCGCTACCAACAAGTTAATGGGTCTTTCCCGGGAAGAGTTTGAGGCGAAACATAGTATCATCAAAACCGGAGACTGTATTGGTGTTGAAGGACAAGCCGGTCGGACTAATACGGGAGAATTATCCCTTAAAGCTCGTGCTCCCGTATCGATGTTGGCTCCCGCGCTGAGATTACCCAATAAACTTAGCGATAAGGGGCTTATCAACGCCAATCGAGCATTATACTATCGTGTGGAACCTCAGCTGAAACATCCCATTATCGTCAAGAGTCAATTATGTCGAGAATTCCGCAAGTTCTTTGAGGAACGAGGATTTTTGGAAGTGCAAACTCCCATTCTCAGTGGTCCAGCTACAGGAGCTAATGCTCGTGGATTCCACACGACTGATATCCATGGCACCCAGCTTCTGTTGCGAGTAGCTCCTGAACTTTGGCTCAAAAAGCTTGTCATTGGTGGTTTCGATAAAGTATTTGAAATCGGGTGTAACTTCCGTAACGAAGGTATCGATGCCACCCACAACCCCGAATTCACTCTGTGTGAGTTTTACCAATCGTATACCCTGCTCGAAGAGCTTATGGACATGACAGAACAGCTCTTTGCTCAGTGTCAACTGACTCTCAATGTGGAACAATTACAACCACTTACCCAGCAATATAAACGGGTGGAGTTTATCCCCGGGATTGAAGCGGAAACTGGCCATCCCATGCCAGCGGAATTCACTCAACCTAACCTCTATGCTTACTGTCAAAAAGTTGGAGTTAGAGTTAAACCAACCGAGTCGCCCGCTCAGATGTTGGATGCTCTCAGTCTGACATTTTTGGAACCGATATCCCTTCGTCAAGAAAACTTGAACCATCCCGTGTTCATTTACCATCAACCCGAAGCCATGAGTCCGTTGGCTAAAGGTACCACTAAGACCTACAATGGTAATCCCCATCAAATCTCGCTTCGGTTCGAGTTATTCATCAATGGTAAGGAATATGTCAACGCTTACGAAGAAGAAAATAATCCCGAATCCCAGGAAAAGAAATTCCGTCAACAGTTATCGTTCAATCAACAGTTTGGCGATGACGAATCGTTGGTTCCTGATTGGCGCTATATTGAACAAATGGAGTATGGTCTTCCTCCCACTGGTGGCTGGGGGTGTGGTATCGATCGGTTAGCCATGCTCTTTGCTGGTTGTGAACGCATTGAACAAGTACAAACATTTGGCACTGTCGATGATGTCACCAAGCAATAAAAACAACTCTTGTATAAATATTTAATTAGCATGATATAGTGTATCTATTTTAGCATGATATCCTCTATGGGATCTATCTCAGCATGAGATCCTCTGTAGGATCTAAGTTTTGGTATAATTGTCGTTATAGGTGGAGCGTTTTAGTTGTTGGCAGAGATGAGCGATTCGGCTCGTTCCTTCAAGGTAATGGGGACCGAATCGTGGCGCGTGGCAATGCGGCGGCCGTGACTATCGCCCTGGCTGGCTTCTGATTGTGTTTGGCTCATTTCCAACGAGCTGGGTATCTGTTGGAGCGACTCGTCCAGCTGTTCGGTTTCATCACCAAACCACGGATGGTTTTGGACGTCGTCGACAGTGTAGCGTCGTTCACTGTCCACCACGAGCATTTTGGCAATGACATCGAGGGCATAGTCGTGGATTTCGTCCCAATAAGGACTATAAAAGTTAAATCGTCCTGAGGTGATCTGTTCCCGCATCGATGGTGGGGCTAACTCTTCGGAGAATGGCGGGAACCCACAGAGACACACATAGAGAAGCACTCCGGCCAGCCACACGTCGACCTTGGTGGTGTAATTGCGGTTCTTGGTGAGTACTTCCGGAGCAACGTAGGCGGGAGTACCACATAAAGTATGAGTAAACTGAAGCTCGCCAATGAACTTGGCCAACCCGAAATCGGCAATCTTGACTTTAACATCAAGCTCGCCTTCGTCCCACGGTCCTCGCGGGCGTTGGTCAGGATGAGTGGTGGGGGTGATATCCAAGAGAATGTTTTCCGGTTTGATATCACGGTGAATGATGTGGTTGGTATGGAGATAGTGGAGTCCCAGAAGGATCTGTTTAAAGATCTCTCGAGTTTCGTTTTGACCCAATTTACCCTTATTGATGATACGTTGGAACAATTCCCCCAGGTTCATCTTTTCAAGCACCAAGTAGTTAGTGACGGAGTTTTCATTAATCGGTTCGACGTAGCGACCTTTGAACTTGACGATGTTGGGATGGCAGATCAGCAAGAGCAACTCCATTTCCTGATCGAGTCGCTGTTCATCCTGAGCCCGGTCCTTATTGAGTTGTTGCTTTCTGGGATGGAAGATCTTTACCGCCACCACTTCCCCCGTCGCCCGCTCGCGGGCTTCTTTGACTACGGCATAGTGGCCCAGACCAAGCTGGTCCCCAAGGATATAGTCGTCAAAGAACGTCGCCTTGGTCTCGGCATCGGCATCACGAATATATCGGAAAATGTAGACACCACCAGCCTTGGCGAACTCGAGCTTATCTCCGCTTTGAAGTACTCGTTTACCGTTGAGCCCAAGCTTCTCCCCATTGACAAAGAGCCCGTTGGACGACATGTCCACCACCGTGACATACTCCTTGCCATCACTATACAGAATCACCATGCGACAGTGACGAGACGACACGTCGGATCCGTTGATCTTGAGGTCACACAGCAGCAGCCGACCAATCATGACTCCATTAGGGTTGCGGGGGATGCTGAGAAGGTTACCCGTCTTCACCGAGATGAGACGAGCCACAAGCAGATACTTGGCGTTCTTGCGCCACACACCAAGCTCCGTGTGTATCTAACCGTTAGTTTTTAGTCCTTCATAAGAGCTTGCATCGGCTTTTAGCAGGTTTTACTTACCTTTCTCCGGAGAGACATGGAAGAGTGATCTAAAGGATAACACAGTCGCGTCCGGATCGACAGGCGCGTAACTAATATATAAACAAAGCGATCGCACCCATTTTAGGTTTACGGGCGTGCGGCGTAAACAATGGGAGAGATAGCAAGTTATAGCAAGGAAAATGCCGAATTTAATTGGGGTAAATGACATTTTATATTGTGATTAAATTTACTATTAATTGACTAATAATTGACTACTAATTTGAGCAAGGTTGTGTTATTTGTATTGTCTTGATGCCATGAGAGTGGAATCTTAATTACATGACTCTAGGGAGAAGACCCATGAGTTGGTGGGACGATAACGGAGCCAATTGATCGTCAAACTGTTCTCTCAATTCAGTCAACGGTCGTTCACCACTGCTAAACTCGCGAGCTTGCTCAGGACCAATACTAAGCACCACTACTGCCAGTTGCAACTTGCGGTAGCTGGCGTTGGTAGCAGCATTCGTGTCCATGTCCACATCGTCCTCGAGTCGCGTATACAAGTACTTGAGATCGAGACGAAGCTGTTTCACTCCCGCGGGAGTAAACCCGTTGTTATCGACCACATACTCGTAGTAGAGATCGCAGAGCACCAGAAGCACCGTATCCAGCACGATGTTTGCTAAACCTGCCAGCAAGCCGCGTTTGATAAAGTGGAGGTACTGGTGGAGTACTCCGACAATGGGGACAAGCTGGGGGTTGGCTTCGTCGGCGGGTTGGTCAATGTCCCATACCGTCTGGTTAATGTAGGCCTTCATGCGAGTCTTGAGTTCTCGAGTAAAGAAATCCTGGTAAACAGCAAGCACCTTAGTGACGAGGTCGTCGTACTTGGCAATGGTGGTGTCGAATACCAGCCCCGTGCCTCCTTGGTGAGTATAGTAGAACTCCAGCAATTGGACAAAGATCAACTGACTCGAGGCCTTGGTAAGGATATCACTGATGAACTGAGCACTACACAACACTCCCGTCGCCATTTCCAATGCCTTAAGGCCATTTTCCACCGAGTTCTGTTCGAGTTGTTGCCGTCGTTCGGCTTCGGAAGCCGAAGCGGCTACCGCCACCGCCTTGGGCAAAAAGCTTAGCATCAGCTTCAGAGCAAATAACTTGGTAAACTCGCGGAACTTCTTGTTCAATTCCGCCAAGTACATGTCCAAAAGCTTGATTTCGACATTCAGGACAAATTTAAGTTGATATTTCACTGCCAGAATTGGAGTGAAATGAGTAGTCAAGTTTGCCAAAAGCTTCGACATGTTGTATGCTGAGTACGTCGGTTGTACTCCGCGGGATTTTTCATTGTGGCGATATTCAAAATCAATGGCATAGGCATCGGGCAATCCCAAAATCTCTGAAGTGAACCGTTTCGATGCCAATTCAAACTCAAACGTGAGCCAATTGTTGACGGCTTCGGATCTATCGGCAAGCAAAATGTCACCAACAAGTCCCAGCCATCTTTCGCTCGGAGCCGATTGCGGAGTGGCATATGGGTTATACTTGAACTGTTGGCGTAACCGCTGGTCAAATGCCGATAACTCGTAAATCAAGTGAGATAATAACCGACCAGTTTTCTCTCGCTCAGTATCGACTTCTTCCAGGGCAAGAAGTTTATTGATTGTTTCCACTGACACCTTCATCTTTGCTCTAACAGGGACAAGTAACGACGTAATCACTTCGAGAGCAAATATCCGGTTAGGTAACACCGTAGCAAACGCCATGTTAATCACATCCAAGTGATCAGTCAAGATTTGTTCGATGAATTCAAGTCCCCACTCAGGCTTGGCAATCTTATTAGTGGACTTACCGGGAGTAGCAAAATGGTACATGAACCGATCAACGTAAGGTTCCACAAGCACATCGACTGACCACCAAGTATTAGGATAAGTAGGAGTTTGGTCAATCTCCTGAATCAGGTTAAGTTGAGCCATCAATGTAACAATCTTGCGATGATCTTCAGGACCAATATTAGCCGGCCATTTTTTAGGAATCAAGGGACGAAGCTGGTCACTGATTTCACTGCGAGCTTTATTCACAGCTTCGGCAATGCTATTATTAAGGATGGGCATCGCTTCCGGTACCAAGGACGGTTCTGCTCGTAATGCTACCAATTTCTCTCTAATAATGGGAGCATTAGTCACCACGTCACCAAGCAATGTTTCCACATCAGTAACCCGATTCAAGTATTTGATGGAGTCGGCCATCTTCTGCTTCTTAATCAACATTTGCTTTAATGCCAGCAACACGTCGATACTTCCCCACTTCTGACAGATATCGTCAATACCACCAATCATTTGTTCGAGATGACTACCTTCAAGCAGTTTCACCTGGTCAATCACTTCGTCCACTGCCTTATGGTAGCGATCAGCGGCTCGGCTCGAGCTTGTCAGCGACACCAGTCCTCGAGGACGCGACGCTGCTTTTTGCTCGGCAATGGCCTCAATGTCCGAACATTCATCGGTCAACTTGGAGATGTGGTCGTCAATCCCCTCAAGATCTTCAACCGTGGTGAAGAACTCATTGACGTAAGCCATTATGGTTGCCCTGGTATTATCGGAGATCGGTGCGAACGCGAAATGGAAATGATCACAGCCGTATGGGGAAGTATGAGACGAGTAAAGGAATTCAATGTGAATGGAAACAGTATGACCATTATGATAATATGATAAATATTATGATCAATCGAAGATTGGGTACTAATTGATGGAATTGGAAAAAAAAGAACGGTCGACCTCGGTGAGGATTGAACTCACGATCTTGCGATTAACAGTCGCACGCCTTAACCAGCTTGGCCACGAAGTCTGTTGTATATATTTGGTTCGACTCTGGTTATATGCAGTCCTAGTATCCTGACATAAAAAAAGGGCGGGACACCAGAGCGTATCAGACTCAAGTAAGCGTTGGCAAGTTCTTGTCTTGTCTTTCGTCTTGATGTTGTCTGATTAGCTCTGGCGTCCCGCCGGGTTTAAATGTGAAGAGCTCATCGCGGGAAAATCCCGCTGGGCTGCCCTTCACGGACATCTAAGTAGCTAGCTTAGCTGTCCGCCCAGTCGGATGGAATCCGATGGATGCAGACTGATCCTTGAAGGAGTCTGCCTTGCAGTTGCAAGCATTACCAGGTATAGAAACCCTGGGTTTATGGTCACACTGAGGTAGCGACCGACTTCTGTTACGTATAACATAAGTCCACACAAATCCGGCACGGCTTTATACCATGCCCTTAGCGCCGACCATAAGGTACCGGGACTTCTAACGAAGGTCCCGCTGCGCTAAGGAGTCTGTATGTAGCAGACGTCATCCTCATCGCATAAGAATGCAGAGGACGACCCTTTCCAAACCTGGCGTAGCGGAAACCGGAGCCCTCCAGCCTCGACGGGCACGCTCCAACGGAGGCTGTTGGGGTCCAGTGGAACCGGGCAACCCTGTCCAGTTAGGGACGCACGTGACCACATGGCCACAAGCGATTTCTTATACAACAAAGTCATTATGACGTTTTGGGACCGTAATCTAAATGGTACTATTGTAGGGATGAACCAAGACGCGAAAGATGGTCTAAATTTAGTTCTACTACTTCAAAATTGACCACATGATGAAATTATTGATGTTTGTGTTATTGTTACATGATTTGCTACCCTAATAACCGTATAAAGTCTCGACTAAGCTTGAATTGATCAACTTCAAGCATGGTAAACTCCGTCGATAATGTCTGTGAGAGTGTTTCTGGTGTAACTGTGGTAATAGCGTCATTGCCTGCCAGCCTTTTCAGTTGTTTCAGTTTCCGATTGGGCGATTTCTTCAATAATTTAGCCGTTTTGAATAAAATTCCCTTGGTGAGACCTTGAGTCTGTAAGATGACACGCTCCATCGCCTGTTCCATGGTATCACACTGAGAAATGATATCATCTAGCTCATTGGCAGAAACCTTCATCCCTCGAGCTGATACAATGTCCTTGATCTTCTTAGCCATGACGGATTTGCGAGCATCATCACTTACTCCCGGAGTAACATTGACCACAAATGCCTTACGATTTTTCAAGGATACCATCAGCTGAAACACCGAAAGAAATCGATCACGAGTGATATTTTCCGCTAACAAATGATCAATACTTTGGAATTGATAATCATGGTTATAAATACGCTCCCAATTATCCCAATGAGCAACGGTGACCGGAGAAGCAGTATGATCCACTTGACCGGCCGATGGTTTGCGGAAGAATAACGAACTGTTCCGAGGCTCCGATGCCAGGAACAGCTCAACAATTTCGGTGATAAACTGGGCTTCCAGCATTGATGCAATCTTCCGTTCTAAATCCTGTAAAAAGTCATTGATACCAGCAATAACCACATCAGTCTCATCCCACTTGGGACTAGACACAACAATCATAACTCCCACTGTAGTTCGAGCCATGACAAACACCAGCATAACGTGATACCCAAGTTGTCGCTTCAGACGTAACTCCGATACCGCATACAGATTGATGTAGAAGTTAATGAGCTCGGCCCAGAGCCGCAGTTGTTGGTTGTGTCGTTGTCCCAGTTGGATATAATACAGCACGGTGTTCATGAGATCTTCTGGGTTCATACTGGGCTGAGTAAACCGATACATTGACAGGGAAGGCAACACGTACGATTGAGGCCACACTTTTGGGTTCCACTGAAAATGATCGGTAATTGAGTTGACAAGCTCAGCAATATCACAAACAAAATCCTCCCCTTCCTGAGTCAGTACCAATAATCGTGAATATCCCAATTGATGATTGAATATCTCAAGACATTCCTTAAATTGTGTCACGTCCAACTGTTTTAATTTGTCAATACGAGCAGCATGGTCGGGAACTTGAGTTTCTGTATACAATAGCCGACCCACCAATGCTTGTTCCACTCCCGATTTTGTCTTCATCAGTTCCAAAAAGTGAAGGTATTTCGATTTGACACCACGGAACGTTTTATCACTAAGTTCAACAGTTTCCAAGTTCTCAAAAATGTGGTTAATCTCACCCACAATTGTCTCCAACACTCCAGCAATCCCAAGGCTTAGGCCCAGGACATGGAACCCAAGCAGAGGCACTTCATTCCAATTGGAATATATACCCCATTGGTAACCAATCATCTCGGCAGCGTACAATTTAGGCAGAAGCAATTCCCCAATCCAATGAGCCAATAACACCATGGCCAGGTCCATAAACGAATCAGAACCTATGGAGGTGGCAGATACTTCAAGACTAAACAGTACGTGGGTACAATGTTGCCATAAACATGGTTGATACCATATCTCGTGATGATCCAGTGACTGTAATAAAATGGGTGAATGGATGTCAGAAGTTGCTGATGCTGCTCCAAACATGTTATTGTGGGTTGACGATTGGTTCTTCAAGTTGAATCCAGTCAAACCTTCAATGTAAGGGTTAGATGGCGGGATACAAAACTTTGCGTCTCCAGGTACACAACACGATGGTATACTCAACAACGCACACCGGTTATAATCGATATGGTAATGAGGATCGTAGCCCTGTTCTTCAACTCCCAAGTACGATGACATTCGCTGGATATCATCTCCCAAATAAATGAAGCTACAATTGGTAGGCGAAAGATATTGGGTCAGATCAGCCACCAATTCGTGGGCGAGCTCAGTAGCCACTTGGTGAGTTAATCGGATATCTTCTGATACCGAGGCAAACCCTTTAATTAGGTCTTCGGCAGGTATGGTTTGGTGTAGCGATGAAGCTAATGATGAAACTTCCTCAGCAATATCGGTAACGGTCCGGAAATAAAACCCTAACTGAAGAATGAAATACACATCACTGATGTACTTGACTAATTGCGGAGTTACTTTACCCAAAAACTGGGAAATGTAGGCATTAGTGGTGGCAATGACTTCATCCAAGTGATAAACACCTTTAGGTAATAAATCGATATCGATCAACAATACCTTTTCCTCAGAAGCAATGGTCATGGAATGGACGTAAATTGCCAGGATAAAGTGCTTTTCGTGTCGCAAATAGTTCCCAAGTGAACCCGTACTTTCATCTCCCAAGAGATTACACCAACACTGAATAAAGAACTCTCGTTGGGGCGTATCTGCCATCACCGGAAACACTAACCGAAGCTTCTCCTTGACCGTTGATTTAATATGGAGGAACTGACCTTGAGTAAACCCAGAACTTGTTGGTTTGTGAGTTGAAGGAGGTTGATTGGAAGAAAAATCGGTAAAGTTGGTGAATACCACTTTCTGTAAGTGATTTAACAGCTGTGGACCTTTGACCACCACAGTGACATTCTTTGCCACGTAATGGTCACGATAGAATTGTACCACCAACTCCCGTAGTTGCAGTGTCAGCCGTGAAGATAAGGTCGTTTTATCTCCAGTACCAAACTGATGGAACGGGTGAGTTTCATCGGTGATAAGCCGCATACCATGGTATAATATACGGTCAATATCACTGGTGTTGCGGGTGTGTTCGCCATGAATGGCAGCAATCTCTTTGGCAAGCAGTTTTGTTGGCACCAGGGGTCGCCTGAGAAATGAGGCAAACATAGCCAATGTATGCTCAAATACGGGAGTATTACTGGCATAACCCATAGTATCGACATCGTAATGGAATGTAGTGTATTCTCCCAGCGTATAGGCATTGACATGGCCCTGATGATCATTAATCAATTTATGGAACTGTGAGGCTCGAGGATACTGTTTCAGTCCGGCAAATACCATATGTTCACAAAGATGAGCCAATCCAGGTAGATCGTGATCATTATGGGAACCTGTAGCCACACACACGGCAACGGCAGCCGTGGTTGATTGGGGAGATGATATCAATAGCGAGCGTATGCCATTGGGAAGAATGATGAACCGGTACAGGTTCCCCAGACAACCGAGGGGAATGGCAAAGTCCACGGGAACAGTAGTTATGTCATGGAATGACATGGAGTATGTGAAAACATTGTAACTGGTAACATTACCAAGAGGAAGGGTACCTTGATCACCTTAGGATGCATGCGGTGATTGTCATCCACTAAAGTGGTAATCGGTGGGTAAACCTTGGGTTGTCAACAATGACGTCATTTACCACCATCGTAAAAATATCAAAACGATCTATAAAGATACAATTTCATCGTATCTGATAGATACCCTGAAATTGTACCTGAAATCTGTCAGTTTCGGTTGTACCCTGCTTTAGTCGTTAGTATTAGGGTTAAAGGTACGACCTGTATATAACACATACTCAGTATAAAAGCGGTAATCTCATCACCTAACGAAAAAAAAACTCATCACTCGAAACACAACTCCCACCACGGATCAACAATCGAACCGGTTTCCTTGTGAGGACCATGGGGAGCGGGTCGATTGTCGATTTGTTTGGTGGACACTGGCGATGATTATTTGCATTTTTACCAATTGTTCCGACTGAAGCCCCATGTCGACAAATGCATTCGTTAAGTTTCAGCCTTGTATGAGTCAGTGTCCCTTTATCAGTATCTGATGGAGGTGGAGGATGTGAGGATGAGTATGACATCACGAGTATGTATACACGGTGATGATATATCCGACCGGGCGGACATATTCGGCGGCGTCTCCCATTTGGAGTCGCATCCCTCGTGTACAAATTTTGGGGTGTTGAGGCGTCGCCGTTGATGAAAGGTCGTTTCTCTGACATGTACTAACCAAACAGCAAACATCCCAAAACCAATTACTCCAATAACCACCGGAGACACTCGTCAACCCGATGGGTGGCTTTCGTGGTTACGGCGAGAGGGGAGGACACATTATGATGAGCAAAATTTTATTCACACTGTACGAGAGCAATCTATGACTACTAAACAAAATACTGATTTAATGACTCTGACGTGAACCTCCCCCCGCCATACCTAGTAATCTCTCTACCACCGTAATTATCATTACCATTATTTCTTCACTAACAATCCATGGTACCTACACTTATGGTCACCACGATTATTTGATTATTTTCCTCAACTGACTCAACAACCTTTTTTCGCTAGCCACTTTTCCGCTAGTCAGCCTCGCACTAGATCTGCTCGCATCGTGTGATCCCTGAGCTCATCTCGCACAATCGCACCCTTGCCGCACTCGCGGTCTTCGCAGGGATTTGCTTTTCAATCACCGTAACCGTTTGCCGTTGTCATCCTCACACACCCCGTGCCTCTTGTCCTCCCACCATTGAGCCACGCGAGGCATTATCCCTAGGCAGCGAGCGATGGCGATTCTACGAACCACACCCGCCTCCTGGCGACGGTGGAGCGGCGTCAGCAGCGGTGGCGGTCCCCTATATAACTGGATGCTGCGACGAAGATACAACCCGCAATCGCTGGTGTTTGTGCCTCGCCAGTGGCACGATTCAATCGTCAGTTCCCATGAACTCTGGCATCAACAGATCTACAGCAGGGACGCCATTTCCCACGCCGCCACCTCGCTCCGAATGATGCTTGCCATCGCCTACATCCATCGCGATGCCTCGGTGCTTGAAGCAGCCATTGCTGCGTGGAACGGCGTCCATCGCCGCAAACACAAGCTGCCGCTGTGTCAGGAGCTCTGTAGCCAGCTCCAGCGTTCAGCTCTGGACTTTGAAGCGGTGCTTTTGGACCAGGGCCAGCTTGAAGTTGCTACTGCTCTCTTTGGCGATGATCTCACCGCCAAGTACGGAACCCTGCGACTAGAACCATGGAATATTGCCAAGATCGTCAAGGATACCTCTGTCGACATTGACCAGCGGCGTCGTCTCATCAATATGGCAGTGTTGCTGAAGAAAGTCAGCACTAACCGCATTCTGCCGCGACAGTACTTGCTGTGGGTAGAAGCAGCAGAAAACGACCACTGGCATCTCCCTTATACGTACCACCATTCCCTCCGCATCATTGCTCTGCCCCCACCAGCGCTGGCTCGATTTCTCGAGTATGCTGACCATTTAACGGAATACTTTGGCTCGAACCGGTCTAAACAGTGTGGAGCATTCATCACGCTGTGCATGCAAGCGTTGGCTCCCATCCAGAGCCACGCCGTGCTTAATTACTGGCAGTATAAGCTCCGCCAGCTCCCCGACCATGTAACCCCAGAAGACCTTCGCCTCGCCATGGAGGCGCTTGCCGACCTCAAACTGGACGAAAAAGTGCTTCAGCTCTACGATAACCATCCCGAACTCCACGACGACTGTCAGATCGACGTGTTGTTGCAAATCACCGCCGATAACCGTGATTGGCTGCGACTTCAGTCTCAGTTCGAAGACATGTATGGTCGCAAAAACTTGCCTCATGTCGTCCACTATACCATGGTGATGCGAGCGCTTGCACTGATGGGAGCCGTAGCTGAAGTGGAACAGTTATATCAACAATTGGGACAACGGCAATTGAAACCGACCCCGGAAATCTTTGCTGCTCGCATTTCAGCATCACTAAACGATGGTGATTGGTCACGAGCATTAGCTGTATTTGACGAATACTGTGCTCGGGATAACTCCTCTCCCTACGCTCAGGCCTACTTGTTCCATAAGCTTATGGCGTACCAATTCAAGATGGAAGAACCTGATCGGGGATGGACATTCTTCCAACAAGCATTACACCGACAACAACAACCGGATAACCGTATCCGGTTGGTCAATACCCACACGTTGAAGCTTGCCATCCGCTACTTTGCCACCAACTTCCGAGCTGACTATATCGAAGCCATTGCCAAATTAGTTAAGCAAACCCCCGAATTTGCTGTGGAAACCGTTCGGCTCGCCATGGTCGATGCCTACATCCAACTTGGTCAATTTGAACTTGCTAAACAGTGGGTAGACGATGCCCACATGCTGCTGAGTCCGCCGTGGTCGCGAGCTCCCGTATATGCTGCTCAGATGAAGTTGATGCGAATGGACCCCACCGAGTATACACATCGCCAGCTGCGACAGGTGGTAGCAGCGTTCACTCGGGTCAAGACCAAGGAAGCTGTTTCTATCAACGTACGGGCCTTAAGTCCCGTTAAACGCCTGAAGCTCTATATGGAGATCATCAAGTGGCTCATTAGTCGTCGCGAGATCGATAATGCTCTTAGCGTGCTCAAGTTGGCCAAACGTCACGAAGTGGTGAGTGAGTCCCACTATATCCCCTTTCTCAAGCACTTTTCCATGTCCAACGATTACGCTCAGCAACAGAAGGTGATCCACATGTACCGGGAGATGAATGCCGCTCGCATCACCATGACCACCTCTGCCTACGTCCCGTTGATGCGAGCAGTAGCCTATCTTGATCATCGTGAAGGTAACTTTGTTAACTCATTCAAGCTCTTTGCTCTGATCTTTGAGATGAAAGGGATCAAAGTGGAAGGGACTCTGTACACCAAGATTAACCCCGCAAAACCACTCATTCTCCTGACCCTGGATATGCTTCATCTTTGTCAGTTGATTCTGATCTACGTCACCGCGCTGGGTAAGGTCAACTCCCTTAAACTCTTGGTTAATTTCCTCGATTTAATCAAGCGCGAACCCCAGGCGCAACCTCTCCACGATATCCGCATCAAAATGGCAGTTTATAAGGAGATGATCAAAGTATTAGAACCGGGGGAAGGTAAGGAAAAGGTTAACGCCAATGCCTGGCGCGATCTCGATAAACAGATCGCTCGCTACGTGGAAACTTATCCGTACCTGGGAGTGGTGGTGGTGCCCAAAGTGCTTAGCGACTATGCTCGTTGGCTCGTGGGCATCACCAAGGATACCGTTACTCTTGATACCGTGTATCTGCTCTATCGTAACGGTGTTCATTTGGGTGGGGTGCTCTACAACATGCTCTTCACTCGCTTCCTCAATCTGTCGGTTCTGGCACCACAACTCGACCAAGTGTTAGAAATGGTGGAAACGGATATGGCCCCGGCTTCGCAAACCCAACACCGCATTCAGAAGATGTACCATTACCTCTACCATAAGGCCGTGACGGTGCTTGCGGCTCGCGGAGCTGACTTCTCCAAGTTTGGTCCGTTAAACGAATACTACGGCGTCGACCCCGAATCGTTACCGCGAGGACCTCGAGCCAACTCCAAGGTGGCTCTCCAGCAGTTTGTCGATGCGTTTAACCACGTTAAACGTCACATTTCGCCAACAAGAGATGACCCCGAATGGGTGCTCCGCAACCCCGGGCGCTACTTTAACCCGGAGAAAATCGTGTCCACCCCACACCGACTCAGCGATAAGACCAACCAGGCGCTTTGGCACGCCCTCCACCAGCATTTGCCGACGATCGAGCACTGGTTTGCCGCGATGGACCGGTACCCGGAAACCATCGACCACATGCTCCAATGGCACGACTCCCGCTCCCGAGTCAAACGGTACCGAGCCCACACCGACGACATCCGACCCCCGGCGGGTCTGGAGCTGTTCCGCCAGCGGTTGGCCCGGAACAAGCAGGTGCTTCGGTTCGTCAAGGGCAAGAAGAATTGACATTGAGAGAGAGACAAGGAGAAAGAAGATATACACTCTGTACATAGTATTACTTATCATTTGCATTAGATATCATTTTTTCCATTACTTAAACTTATTCCAGCGAGTCCAGCTTGTCCTTCTTCACTCGCTTGGCCTTCTTGTCCCGCTTGTCCCGCTTGTCCTTGGTCGCTTGTTTATCCTTAGCAGCACCTTGCTTGTCCTTCAGTTTATCCTTGGGCGAAGCAAACTCAAACGTCGACTCGGTGGTGGTTTCCCCATAGATCAACGGTCCGATCCACGGCTGGATGTTCCACTCTAATTTAACTACAGCGGGCTTGCCGTCAAAGCTGTCCTCAACGTCCCACACCGAGTACTTGGACTTGGCGTTCTTCAAACTCAACTTGGCGTCGTCCTTGGTCCGCAAGATCTTGTCCCAGTACGTCACCTTCAGCTCGCCGCCGTCGGTGCCGTTATAGGCTGCCGTCAAGTAGACAAACACCTGCTTGGTGTTCCAGTTGAACAACGGCGTCAAGTCCAGCTCCAAGTCAAAGGAAATCTTGTTGTTTTCCTTGGGCTTACCTCCGGTAGACCCGTACTGGAACAGTTTCTTCAAGGTAGTGGTCAGCTTGATGTTGGCGATTTCCACGGCATCAATCAGCCACACGGCATCTCGCCACAATTGCACAAACAGAAGCAACACCACAATCCCAGCAAGCACTGCCGACAGCGTGAGCGCCTGGTTGCCCGCGGTCTGGACCCGCGTACTCAAGTTGAACATTGGAGGGAGGTGTAAACTAACGACACGTCGCGCGCGACTTGGTAAAGGTACACAGTAGAGATGAACTGGGATTATGAAATGGCAACTGTGAAGAACAAATTGAGAGTGAGATTGAGAATCTAAAGTCTGTTATGATGGTAAATCAGTGTTCATTCGGGTTTTATGAATGAATTGTCATTCAAAGAGGTGTTGTTTCTGGTTAAGATCAGGTCGTGGTGGCTGCAAAAAGAAAGCCCAATGCGGGGCTCGAACCCGCAGCCTTGAGATTAAGAGTCTCACGCTCTACCGATTGAGCTAACCAGGCTTTGTTGGCGGAATAACGAATGTGGTTTCCCAGGTCATTATAGTAAACTTGGTACAACAAGTCTTGCGTTTTTTGACGAGATATTCGGCCAGAACTAACACCGTAGTGTGTTACGTGTATAAGAAACAGGATGGCGTTTTCATAGCTTTGAAACCCTACATAGACTTGAGTATAACCATACCTATGACAAATGTAAACTGCCAATGAATACATTAAATTTGTCAGCATTGCATTTTAAAGAACCCCAGAGATTGAGAGAACCACAGAGGTTGAAAGAGCCAACCTACACCATGTAATTAGCTAAGAATCAATTGGATTAAAACATTATAATCATATCTAATCAAATTCCTTGGACAAGGTGTCGCCCTTCCAGTAGCGGAAGCCAAGACCATAGCCCCAATCGACATTAATATATCTTTCGGGGTTAGTTTGGCCCACCTTGTATAAAGTTACCAATTCCTCATCGGTAAGCGGCGGCAAGTGGATGTTGTTCTTGATCCGATCAAGGTTAGACAGCCGCGAGATCAGACCCCGCCCTTGTAAAATGTTATAGGCATTAGCAATTTCACTGCCACTGACCTTGTATTTATCGGCAAGCTTCTTTACTTCTTCAAGTTGAAGAATGGGAGCTCCCGTCGACCCAAGGGGAGAGTAGGCAACAATGACGATATTGTGTTGCTTAGCAAAGTCATTAAGGTCTTGTGCAGGCAATTGCGGGTGGGCTTCAACCTGGTTGACCACAGGGACAATCTTTGCCTTCTCCAATAACGCTCTAAGCCGAGGAATGGAGTAGTTAGACACCCCAATCAGCTTCACCTTCGACGTGTTTTCAAAGATCTTTTCGAGGTCCAGGTACACATCCAAGTACTTGGTTCCAGTAACGGGATCGTCAGCAAACTTCACCTTACCGTTGGAATCACGAGGCACGGCTGGTTGGTCGTTTTCATCAGTGTCAAACACTACCGGCCAGTGTTGAAGCAACAAATCAACATAATCCAATTGCAAGAGCTTCAACGATTCATCGAGCGATCTTTCCACGTGCTTCCAGTGCAGAGGCCACACCTTAGTGGTGATGAACAAGTCTTCCCGCTTGTAGCCCTCTTTAAACAACTCCTGAAGGGCTTCACCAATGTACTTTTCCGAGCCGTAATACCACGCAGTGTCAATGTGACGGTATCCTGCTTTGACCGCAGTGATCACTTGGTCCTTCACTTGGGAGGCATCGGGAGGAGGTACGGTTCCGAGACCAAGGGCAGGGATGGACTTGCCGTTGTTAAGGGGCAAGTCAACAGAGGTAGCAAGCTTCAGCATTTTTTGTCAAGGTCAATTGATTTAATTTGAAAAAGTGGGTCAATTGCTGGCAATTTATAAGGGTGAGTGGAATGGGTTATGTCTCACGGATATATATACTCGGAGCCCCGCCACACTATGCGAGATTACATGAATGCGCGTATCTTGCTTACCCCTCTCCTGTCTCTCCATAGTGGAAAAATGTGGCGAAACAAGGTGTCTGAGTCTGATAAGCGCTTATAATGAGCCCAGTGCTTTGACACACACAGTTTTCGGGACTATCGGCTCTTTTACTCTATTCGGTCAATTGCTCGAAAGTTATGGGATGATTGAGTATTAAGGGAGTATTAAGTACGATACAATGTAGTGAGGATCCAGGGATCATAAAAAATGGAAGAATTGGTCAATCGATTTGTTTTCTGGACCACACCTTAAGTGGTGGCTACGGAAAAGCCATGCTGACAAAATCCACAATTTATCGAAAAGTCGAGACTTCCACACTTACTAGGTAAGTTACCAAAAAACCACAGTGTGGCGTTAAGCGTCCACTAACTAAATATCTAGGTAATCTTGAGCATGCCGAACTTCTCGCGTTGCTGGTCCTGGAGCTCGCTCCAAGCATCTTGTGACACTTCCTGAATAGTATCCACCACTCGTTGTGCTTGTTCTCGAGCAAGCAAATCATCATCAGTAGCAGCAGTATAACTAAGAGCATTGTAGACCTTTTGCATGTACTCTCGTGGGAATGGTACCGTATCCGAGTTAGTGGTTCCCATGATGAGATCGTGAATCATAACAATGGCCGCTCGCCGAACAATCGCCTGATCTTTACCTTTATCCACTTGAAGAACACCAAGAGCAGCATCAAGAGCATCGCCAACAAGGCCAACAAACCCAATGGGATTGGTGTAGCAGCAAATACCAAGGAGAGACATGGCGGACATTCCCAACCGAGGATCCTCCAGAGGCGACTCCACTACCCGTAATGCCGTCCCCACCACTAACTTACTAGCATCGTTGGCAAACGTATCTCCTGCCAGTTGCACGTAACGAAGCAACACTTCCCCAATCCGAAGTCGTTGGTCGACATCGCTATCCTCTGCTGACGTCACTTGAGCCGTAGGAGCATACAACTGACAAAGCTCGCCCAAAACCTGTTTGGGATCGAGCTCGATAAGTGCCTCAAGACCTTTGATAGTGTTAAGATAGACAAATGGTTCAGGATCACTCAATTGAATCAAGTGGAGGTTAACCGTGAATGGGATATCAATGACACTGCTGCCTCGTTCGATGAGTTGGCGTAATAAATAGAGCCCATGAGCTCGTATCGGTACCAAGGGATCGTTTAAACTGGAAATGGCCTTCTTCAACGTCTTGGCTTGGTCCAGAAGGGGACTTTCTTCAATGGAATCACCACTAACAATCTCATCGATGCGATCAACAAGCGATTGCGCCGCTGGAAGTTGTTTATATTCATCGGATCCAAGAGTCTGTTTGATTTGTTTAAGGAGATCAATCGATTGCGAGTCAAATGAGTTGTTTTCCGATAAGATCGCCGAGAGGAGTTGAAGCACCATCACCACCGTATTTTGTGAAACCAGCTCTTCATCATCATCTTCATCATCAGAGTCAGCTTCATCCACTTCCATGGTATCTTGTGGAGCAATTGCTTGAGTGGCTTGGGGCTTTTCAAGTAAGGTCTGTACCACCGTTAACATTTCTTGGGGTTTTTCACACAAGACCGAGCCAAATTTCTCGCCAATTGCTTCCAATAACTTGACGTCAATAAGGGCAAGGAATGGGTCGGTGTCACTAGAGCTTTGGAGTTTGATCCACCGTTTCAAGATCACCAAAAACTCTGATGTAATCAAGGCTTCGTCACCGATAGCATCCAATAACGTGATAAATTCACTACAGCCGCGGTCCAATACATTGACGAATGATTGAAGCTTTTTACTGGGATCTTGTTCGAGCGGTTCCACCCGTTTTCTGATCTGAGTAAGACCATTGGGTCCCCACAGAAAGTACCAGTTATCGGTACCATCAAACGTCAAGTGCTGAGCAATGGCATCGATTCCAGAGTTAGACACTTCACTAGCCGTGGTAAAGATACTCACCAACAAGTCAGTGACCACTCCCACGGGTTTCAGCCGCAGTTTGAGGGACATCAAGTAACCCCATAACGGCACGATAATTGGAGTAAAACCGGCTCGAAGGAATTCGGGATCAGCTCCTTGCTTCGATAAACTTATAAGCACATTGAGATTGTTATTGACGTCGGCTTCATCAACAAGGACCAGTGATTGTTGTCGGTTAGGATCAAGGTCAGGGTTGAACCGATACCATATCTTTTTAAACAAAAAGTCGGTGATGATGCGAGGATTGCGTTGCCAGATCTTATCAAGCACGTAGACAATACAACTAGCAATGGTGGGACGATTGATATTGATGAGGAGATCATAACACTGAGTAGTAATGATATTGGAAAAGTAGTCCACCGACGAGATGTCTTGTGGCTTGGCGAGTAGAGCTTGTACCACATGATCAAACTTGTCCACCTGAATCTCGGGGTTTTCTCTCAATCCCAACACAAACTCCACCAATGTCTTTACTCCCAGAGGGAAATCATAAGGGAGCCGTTGAAGCTTTTTAAGAACAAATTGCTTGAAGTATGCTGGCAGCGGCGTATTGATCAACAACGTAAACGTCTGGTATAATTCATAGGTTTCGCTAAGGTGGACCACCTTATTGTAGTCGACTTTCAGGGCCAAATCAGCGAATACGGGATTGGTAATGAGGGTGATTGTTACCACCAACAAGTCAGAAAACCCCGTGCCTCGCAAAAGAAGATCACGAACATCACTTTCCACGTCAAATATCGCCACCAACTTTGTATATATGAGCATAAGCATAGCTCCAACATCGGCATCACTTGAGAGAGGTTCAATGGCTTTGATTGATGAGAACTTGGAGAGGTTCCGCTTAGCAAAGGGGATGCCAATACCATAGCGCACTAACGCCGGATAGACGCCATAGACAATGATGGCATTGACCACCTTAGAGAACGTCTTGAGGTCATGCATCGAGATGGCGATGAGGTGTTGATTGCCGTCGGGAGCTCGCGGCTTCTCTTCAATGGATAACGTTTGTATTTGGTGGAGGGTATCAAGTAATGTCGACACCAATTGGTATTGGTTATCGACGGCAAACGCCTGGCACAGACTGGCGACATCGGTCAGCTTGCTCAATTTCTCTTCGAGATCGGCGAAAAGCTTATCCAAGGGAGTGGTGGGGACGAAATCAGGGACATTGAGTCCCTTGTAGACCTCCTTACCATCTCGGCGGATGGTTTTCGCCTGGGGTTTGGCGAACGGGTTCTTCGGAGGTGCCATCAATGGGGTAGATTGGTGCGGCTCACTCGCAAGCAATGACTGTAACGTTACAGTGCTGAGTAAGCTACTTGACAGTAAGCATTTTACGAGACAATTTCTGCCCACAATTTCATTTGATGAAGTTTGAGTCAGATATATCTATGCTGGTCAATTTTGGAGGTGTCATTATAAATTTGTGAGAGGAATGTACTAGGTGCTAACTTCAAAAAGGCGTGCGAACGTTTGCACGGCTCTCTACGGTTTTGCTAGATCTCTCAAAAATTATGGCTAGCTCGCGCTAGCGATTTTTCTTGCAATCATTGCACCATGTAGCGTACACCATTTCAGTTGTAGGCAAGTATGAGGATGAAAGTTTGCAAGTTTAAAAAGGTTTAACACAAAACATATGAAATGTATGCCATCTTATGGGTAGCGTAGCAATTTATTCGTACGTGGTAATATCCATCCACTCTATCTACACTCTACTTAATGGCCGAGTATAATGGTGAGAAAAGTATGGTTTACGCTAGTTACTAGCGACTTTGAGATGGCTTACTATGTTTTAGTCGGTGGCCTGTTCATCTAGACAAAGTTTGACGGAATTTGAAGGAACTTGTCGATTTTGTCGATTTTGGCCCATTCGGCCTAGGGGTTGGTCGCACCAAAAACACGTAAAATGTGCAATAACGAGCTCGCTACCAATGAATGAAAGAAAAGTAATACTTGGGTTTTATAGAGCAAACTGCCGGCTTCATGCCAGATGGCTTTGTTTTCTGTAAGCCTTTGACCCGACTGAACAAATCGCAAAAATGACCACTCAAAAAACGTCAGATCGCATGAAATCGGTACCAAAAAAATTTTGAAATTGAGACTTTTTAACCAATTACTATAAAGATAGAGACGTGCTGAATGCAATGTATGTTTCAGATTTCCATTTACCGCCTTTAGTGGTGCAATCTTCGTCAATTCATAATATACGGTTAGGCGCGATGGTCCTTGAAAACCCCAAACCCCAGCCCGACGATGTCAAACATCAAAAAAAATCATGAAAATTTATTTGCTGTGAATTAGTGACTACATGACTGGTAGATGCCGGAAAGCCTTTTTTTAGCGATTTGTTTGGTGTAAAGTTTTGTAATAATCGACCATCAACCTACTGACACTTATATTCATACTAATCTATCGTTTGACATGTCAATGAAGTGATTGATGAGCCCATCAATACACAATTACACTTACTCAACTCCAGCAATGATATACATCACCTCAAAGTAGCTAATTATGGCAGCAAGATCGGATAAGATGGACAAGACTTAAGGATCAACGAAACGCTCCCCACCACAGGAGTTGTGGCCAACAACGCTAATGTCTAGACCTGGGGGAGGGTCGCAATTACCCCCGCACCACCAACACCACCTCGGCGTAGACTTTGTCCAGCAAAGTGCCGTAAGCCAAGGCCAGCGTCACCAGTTGCGTCACCAGAATCAAGCTTTTACCGACGTCCGCCAGAGCGTCGCTGCCGTCGATGATGTCACACACCATCACCAACCCACAAAGCTACAGGTGGGTGTTGTCGTCGTCGACAAACATGGTGACGGTGGTGCAAGCCACGTCCAAGAACTGCTGGGCAAACGGCATGGCATACCAAGTAACGCCAGCACCAACTTGTTGCATTCGTCTTACAACTTGTCGTCCAGCTAAGCGAAGTAGTCGGTGTAGCCATCATCGCCGGAGCTCGGGTGTGGGTTTGGCAGTTACGGTTTGCGCCAACGTGGCGATGAACTAGTGCCACGACAGGCCGACGTTGTGGTTAACTGTCAGCGTCCGCATGTCGTCGTGGAAGAAGAATTGGAGGAAGGGGATGGAGATCAGCTCGACGATGTCGTCGACGTAGAGACAGAGTTGCCCTTCAATTGAGTAGCATCCAGCCGAAAAAGGTTTAACGCCATTACCTTATTGTCCATCGTCAGCATATAGATAGCGATGAGCTTCCACTTACGTTGATAACGTCCCATTCTTTGTTCTGGGTATACTTCTTCGCCTCGTCCTCTTCATACAATGAGCTGTCCTGGGTGGCTCGAGCCTGGAACTTGCGGCCGAGACACTACAGCACACGCGACACCAACCTTATTCCAAAAACTGTGTGATGGAGTTGGCCTCGGTGGTGATCAGCTGCTGCAATTTAGCAAACCGGACCATGGCTTTGGCAGCGTGAGTACTAACTTGTTCACACCCAATGGCAAGATGGAACCCTCGATGCACTTGGCCAACTCGTGAAGCAAGCACGGTATTAACGTGTCGTAGTACTTGCCAAAGTAGGGCTGGGCGGCGGCAGAGATGGTGGCGATGGTGACGAGCACCTGTTCGTAGACGTAGCGCTTGTACATGTTCTACAAGAGCCCCAACAACAAGTTCAGAGCGCCTGGTCGAGATAGGGTTCAAGCATCTTCTTGGTGCCGCTTCGGAGAAGTTGATAAGGGCGTTGTTGCTGGCGTACTAGGCTCGGGGATGGGCAGCGGTCACCAACGGGATCACCATGTCCGAAAGCGAGCCGCTCTGGTCGTTGAAACAAATCTCATGCACCAGCTTGAGCTTTTGGCGATGTTTTGGTCATAACATCACTTCAATGAAAGGCTTGGGAATGTTGTTATCATGTGTAATTCAAAGTCCATTCATTGTCCATAGTGAGAATGTGTGGCGTTGCCTGCATATAAGCCCCAAAATCGAAAGTTCCATGAACTTCTGGTCGATAAATGTCAACTCGTTTTTTCATTCTCGATAACAACACGACTTTTGTGTGATTCTGAGTATTGCACTATCAAGGAACGCAAGTTATCCACGTTTTATATATGGGAAGTGAACCAAAACGTCACTTGGCAGTTTCAGGCATATTGTGACGGCTGCTGCTTGTCGCTGCTTGTCAATTATAGCCCGGAACATCCATGAAGCGCAAGATAAGCTGAGCTATTCGACTCGGAAATTTGGCCTACAAAAGGCGAGGCCGTATGCTCAAAGACTATAACATATCAAGAACCTTTTAGTTGGGTAAAAGGTTTACTTTGAAGGTTTGTGGTTTGGGAGGGCAGACATGGTTTGGCGTGTGTGACTAGCTCATCAAGAGAACCGTCTACAGCGTTGGCACCGATATGATAGCTCGTAGAAACAATTGAAGCCCACTATCGTGGTATTGATGCTAGTAAACTTGACTAAAAGGTGTCAATGACGTCATAGTGATTGTATCATATGTAGATATGTATTGAATGTATTGAAGAAAGCCACTGATTGAGTGAAACACGTTGAGGTAATAACCGTTTACTGCGGCTAATACATGTTATACAGTAATTAGCCTCAAGACTAAATATGTTTAGTTCTGATTTTCTGAAATTTCGACTTTCTGTCGTCATTTGAGTTCTCAGTTTTGCATTTTTTCTCCAAAAAGCGAAAACTGCGATTTATTCAGTCTGGACAAGGGTTGACAAAAATCAAAGCCACCTGGCAGAAAGCCAGAAGTGTGATCTACAATAGCTAAGTATCATTTTTATGCATTCATTGGCATTGATCTCGTTATTTTGAGGTTTACATTTTTGAGATGCGGCGAGTCTTGACAGTGGGACACCCTAAAAAGCTTGACCCGGTTTTCGGCCTCCGGGATCTTCCGGGGTCCTTCCGGGATCCTCCGAGCAATGCCACGCAATCCTTGGATGTGGTAGCCGTTTCTTAGGCTCCCTCTCCGGAAGCGAACCCTTATTCCCCGTTACCCGTTGAAATCACCGTAGGCCACTACCCTACGGGTCAATTGATAGGGCAGAAGTTTTAATGGCCTTAAGTGGATATGTTCAAGGCTCAGTGCACGGATGCGCAACCTGAACTAAATGGCGAGTTTTGACGGCAATGGCTACGCCTAATGTGGCCACTTGAAGGTGCTCATGATGGTCTAGAAACCCATGGCTATCGATTAAGCCAATGTTCAAAAATTTGATGAGTTTGATGCTTTTCGATGGTTGAGCTGGAAGATGGGGTTGGCGAGCGAATTTGACTCGGGCTCGCCGTTGTCACGTGGACAACTTGACTCGGGTGCGAACCCCCAAAACTTACACTGACCCCGCGTATTGCAAGGAAAACTACGGTTTACGCCACCTGATAGCGACTCAAAGATGGCTTACTATGTTTTAGTCGGTGGCCTGTTCATCTAGGCAAAGTTTGACGGGATTTGACGGAATTTGTCGATTTGTCGATTTTGGCCAGTTGGGCCTAGGGGTTGGTCGCGCCAAAAACACGTAAAATGTGCAATATCGAGCTCGATACCAACGATTGGAAAAAAGCGATACTTGGGTTTTATAGAGCAAACTGTTGGCTTCATGCTAGGTGGATTTGGTTTGTGTAAACCTTTAACCGGACTGAGTAAATCGCAAAATGGAGGACTTAAAAACCGCCAGATCGCATGAGATCGGATCCAAAAAGTTTTGAAATTCAGGCTTCTTGGCCATTTACTATAAAGACAGAGACGTTTTGAATGCAATGGTTGTTTTAGATTTCCATTTACCGCTTTGAACGGTGCATTTTATGTCAATCAATTGAGGTCAATTCGTATACGGTTAGGCGCGATGATCCGAGAAAACCCCAAACCCCAGCCGTCGATGTCAAACATCAAAAAAAATCACGAAATTTTTTTTGTTATGATTTAGTGACTACATGACTGGTAGATACCGATAAGCGTATTTGTGGCGATTTTTTTGGTGTAAAGTTTAGTAATAACCGACCTAGAACCCATCATTACTTGTACAACTCTAACCAATCAATAAGTATGTCAATGAAGTGACTGATAAGTCCAACAGTAAACTATTGCACTTTCCTGACTTCATCAATGGACTTCGTTACCTTAGAGCAGTTAAGTATGGTAGCAAGGTTGAAATGTTCAATCAAAGCGACTACCATAAAGAAGATACAGATGTTGGCATTAAACAAACTTTTATTAAAATCAAACGTAAATAATTCTACAAAACTTTTTCACTCGTCGTCATCGTCTTCGTATTTCTCTAAGCGGTCTTCGGCGGCCTTGTCAGCAAGTTTAACCCCCCCAGAAATGGCAAATTGTCCGCCACCATCGATCTTTTCGATGTTTTCGTCCTTGGTGGCAGTATTGTGGATGCGAGTGGGCACGGCGATATCGTCGTCCAAGTTGCCCAAACCAAGGGCATAAGTGTCAGCAAAACCCCACGCGTACACCATACCGTCTTCGGTAACAGCGTACGACTGGTGGGAGCCGGCAGCAATGGTCTTGCACTTGAAATTGGTCTGCTTACCGATCTGGATCTTGGTGGGCATGGGGATGGCTCTCACCCGACCGTGGTCATCCTTGTAGGCGTATTCGGGGTAGTTATCGTCGGCAATCCCCACTTCCTTCATGTCGACTCTACCACAAGTGTAGACATCCCCCAGCTCAGTCAAGAAGATGGTGTGGTGTTCACCGCCAGCAATCTGGGATACTCCCTTATTGGTAAGACGATTGATTAAGGTGGGATGAGGGAGCATATCACCATCTCTAAGTCCACCTTCAGCAACATCCACCCCACACTGACCGTACTGGTTAAGCCCCCAAGCGTAGACGTGGTCGTCGTGGTCAACGGCAAAGCAGTGGAAGTCGCCCAGAGCAATGTACTTGATGTTATAGAGCCCAAACGGTTGCGGTTCCAACGTTCTCAACACGTGGCGAGGCATCACCTTGCGACCAAGCTGGTTCTGTTGCGAGTTACCCCAGGCAAACACCACCCCTTTCGTGTCAACAGCAAGTAAGTGATCCTTGCCCGCAGCCAACTGACAGATGTTGGTCAATTCGTTGATTTTCCGTGGCGTGGGTTCCAACTTGTCCAGACGCAAAAACCCAAGGACACCTTCATTGTTACGGAAACCACCCCAGGCCCACACATCACCGTTTTCGAGGAGAACAACACTGAGGTTATCGGTAGCTGCTACTCGAACGATTTGCACACCTTTAGGAAGTCCTTCGACCTTACCGGGAGTCAGTTCCTTAGGGTTTAAACTAGCATCTTCATCGTCGGACTCGTCGCCATCGATATCCTTAAGCACTTCAGCACCGCTAGTATCACGGCCAAGCACGCCATAGTCATTGGAACCCCACGACCACAAGTTATTGTTGGAATCAAGCACAAGCGTGTGCATCCCACCAGCAGCAAAGTCGACAATGTGAACACCATCACCGAGAGCGCCATCGTTCAAGAACGGGTTTCTCCGGGGTCTCTTGACTTCCTTGGTCTTGGCTTCGGGACCTAAGCCCAACTCACACATGGCTCCGGTGCCCCACACGAAGATGTCAAGAGGTTGAGTTTTGACCTTGGGGATGGTGTTGACGTTGGGCAACCGGCCCTTCAGGTGGAGGAGAGTCAGCGACGACACGTGGACTTGACGAGCTCGCTTGGGAGCAGGGGAGGGGCCCTTCAGCGCGCTCCGTTTGGTGCTGTTTTTGGGAGGCATCTCGTTCGGCTTGTAACGGGGTTGGTAAACGGTAAAAATGCGAGAGCGATGAATATATGGTTCGACAACACCAAGAGTGGGGAATTGCTCTATGGAATTAACCGAAGATTGATTGCAATATAGTAAAGGAACTTAGCAAGGTTATGATATTTGGAGGAGAAATGTCGTGACCATATGGAAGTGGAAGTATGGCGAAGGCCATCGATGGTGATGGAGTAAGGAAGAAAGGCAAGGAACCGTGGGAAGTCAATTCTCAATTGACCACCGATAACCACGATATTTGATTGAATTGATCAATTAGGTGTGGTAATAATTGGTTTTTAATAGGTTTGGGATAATCTAATTGAGCCAGAAGTTATAGATCAACATTATTATTGATCGGATCAATAATAGCGAAATTTCATGGCTGGAGAGAGATGGCTGGGTGCGACAACTCCCAAATGATCTGAGCCGATTGCCGCCGCCGCACGTCCACGTGACCACAACTCCGTTATCGTCATTTATATAAATGAGCGCACAGTGCCACACCCCACCTTTCTCCTACAACCTCGTCCACCAATACCCAGCTTGATAACAATAATGGACGAGATCAAGACGCCGCTTGCTCCTGAGGAATTGCGGGTTCTCCGCAACCAGCTTGAGCTGGAACTGCCTCCCACAGCCCAATCCCAATTCAACTATGCTTGGGGACTCCTTCGCCTGGCCAGCTATCGCCAAGTCAATGATGGGGTATTGATGCTTGAAACCCTCTATCGCAGTGAACCGGGGATGAGACGAGAAGTGTTATACTATTTGGCGTTGGGTCTGTTCAAGCAGGGCGACTATGGTAATGCCAAACGGTATACCGAGCAATTACTTAAGATCGAACCTGATAACGGTCAAGCCAAGCATTTGCTCGAAGAGATTGAAGCTAAAGTGACCAAGGATGGGTTGATTGGGTTGAGTATGGGGGTGGGAGCCTTAGCCGTAGGCGTGGGCATCTTGGCCGGTGTCTTGGGTGGTCGTCGCAAACGGTAATCAAGAAACCATCTAGACCATACCTCAATGATTATACCACAATTATAATGGTAGTAATGATGATATTTAACGGCACGTAAACTAGGAAGAATATACAATTTTGGGCAAAATAATGTGTGTAATGATAAAATGACAAATTAATGTAGGGTAGGAAGTCAGTTGGTCAACGTCATTTGGCGAGGTGCTTTTGTACCGATTGATTCAACACTTTAACCGTTTTGCCCACGTCAGGAGACTTAAATACCAGCGTCCCCGCCACGATAACGTTCGCGCCAGCTTCAGCAGCGACATCGACGTTGTTTTCACCCAAACCACCGTCAACTTCAAGGTTAAGCTCGGGATACTTGTGTCTCAACGTCCGCACCTTGGGCATCATCTCGGGCATGAATTTCTGGCCACCGAATCCGGGTTCTACAGTCATCACGAGAATCATATCGGCTTGGTCAGCATAGGGCATAACTTCTTCCACGGGAGTACCAGGCTTAATGGCAATGCCCACCTTCATCCCGTGTTCTCTAACCTTATCAATGACCGCTTGGGGATTCTCAGCGGCTTCAAGATGGAAGGTATATTGAGACCCACCCGCTTGAGCCATCGGTTCGACCCATTGCAACGGGTTCGACACCATCATGTGGCAATCGTAGAACAAATTGCGGTCGGCCAACTTCTTGGTCAAGCACGAAAGTACGGGAGGACCAAACGAGATGTTGGGGACAAAGTGACCATCCATAATATCGATGTGGAGCCACTTGACGTCGCCGTCACCAGCGTCGAGGATGCGCTGGCAATCACAGGCAAGGTCGGCAAAGTCGGCCGAAAGGATACTGGGGTTGACGATCAGACACACCATGGTTGGTTTAGTTATGTGAGCAGGAGCGATGGCTTCCGAGTTTCGCGGGGAGGCAATTTGATGGAATTTAGTACAGGTTTACCTTTTGCGATTATATGCAGGGAAAAAAGGTTAATAGAAAATGCGGAGAATATCGGAACAAAGTCCGGGGTTTTTGCAGCACGCAGTAGCTGTGGGTATATGTTAGCGGGTAGAACCGGGAGTAGCACTACCGCTACCAGGACCAGGATTACCACCCACGGCAAACGACGAATTGTGACGAGAAAACGGCGGCATCGGCGACAGGTCTCTCAGTCTCAAGCTCAATTGCGACAGCGCCTGTTTGGCAAGCAGCGGTAAGTCGGTATGCGATGGGTTTTCCGGAGGAAAGGCAACATTATCCCGATGAGCAATGTATTCCGAGTCAGCAAACCCCAAGATGCGTTCAATGTCCCGCAGTTTACACCCTTTAATCATAGAGATTTCCGTCAGCGAGTAGTTTACCCGACAATGGCCGACCTTTTTCGCTTCCGATAACGGTGATGACTTGTGAGGAATCACCTTAATTGATACACATTCCAGCTCGTGGAAGTGGCCTTCCACGTCAATAACACCGGCCGGTAAGAGTCCGGCTCGGTTCTTGCGAGTGAGAGCTTCGTAGCATCCTTGGTCAATGATCAACAGTCCCTTGGGCTTGTTACCATGTAACAACCATATACTACGGTCTTTAGTCATCATATTGTCTCGAGACAACCCCAAGAACCGGGTGTGCATGGGCATTCTCCCCGCAGCGATCTCCCCGGTCAATTTGGTGGTTTGTTCGGTCACCGTCAAGTTTTCGTAGTCCTGGATGTTCAGCACGATATCCAAGATCAAGTGCGGTTGTGACGAAAGGGTGATGACCGTAGTCACCCCGACATTAGTGGCTAGTTCGGCAGCAATGAGTTTGGTGGTCATACCCCCGGTACCCACCTTGGATCCCGCGCCCGTCTCAGTATGAGTCTCCACTTGTAAGTCATCGATATTATCGACAATAAGTACCGGCGCCGCTTCGGGATTGGTCCGAGGATTATCGGTATAGAGACAAGGAACATCCGTCATCAAGAACAAGTAGTCGGCGTGGATCATCCCCGCAGTGATGGCACTTAAAGTATCGTTATCGCCAAACTTGATTTCCGCCACGGAAAGAGTATCGTTCTCGTTGACAATGGGCACAGCCCCCATTTCCAATAACGCATTAATCGTATTGGTAGCGTTGCGGTACTGAGTGAAATCCATAATGTCGTTACGAGTGATCAAGATCTGAGCCACCGTGGTATCCAACAGCGAGAATAACCGATCAAACGAGCCGAAAAGCCCCCCCTGGCCCACCGCAGCTAACGCCTGTACTTTAGCAAGATCCAGCGGTTTCTCCACAAGCCCCATCCGCTTCATCCCCACGGCGATTGCTCCCAGAGACACGATGACGATGCGGTGGCCTAATCGCTTCAACCGTACCACCGTCTCGACAATGTGGGACATGTTGGCGAGCCGAGGCTCGCGAGTGACCTCGTCAACAAGCGACAGTGTACCGAGCTTGATGACGATGGTGTATGCTTTTTTGGGGGACATTTGGTGGTATAGGTTTAGATGAAAAGTTAATGCGGTGACTCAGTAAATCGTCGGTAACCATCGCCGGCGCGGGCTCGTAACTAAGCCGGGGAAAAAAAAAGATATGTAATTGACCGGTATCGGTGTGAGTACAAACGGTGTATGTAATTTAGGTAGGGGCAAACGTTTCGTCGTAGATGGCATCGAGGCGAGTGCGGGTATGTTTCAGAGTCTTACGTGGTAATCGTAACATGATCTGCTGAAACAACTGCTGGATCAACGCTCTGTCTTCAGAGGACACGTGTTGAGTCCAAGTGGACACGGCGATGGTCGCGTGGAATAGCCGCTCGGCAATATCGCGATTGTTGCCTTCACCAACGACAGCCATGTGATAGAACACAAGTGCCAGCGGCAGCGCCAACAGGTAGATGGAGATACGGGCTCGAGCTACCATATCTCGAAACCACGGGCGAGTTGGTTTGACCTCGTCTAGAGCCATAATCACTCGCACCGTCATGGTACCATCAATGGCAAGGCCGATACCGGCGGCAATGTCGTAGACGTATTCCAACACTTCAATAGCCAAGTAGGCGGCTTCCTGGTGATGTAGCCATCGAAGACAATAGGTAATGATGGTATTGACTCGGGCTGGAGTGAAACTGAGGTGGAAAAGGGTGGGATCATCGTGGTTTACCTTCAGTGCAATGGTGGAGACGAGATAGTGTAGATGGGGTAATTCAGGCTGATCGAGGGCTAGTTCCAAGTGAGCAAGATCAAATTTGACTGAAGACATTACTGGTGATTGAGTTTGGTGGTTGGTGCATATACATTGGTGATTGGCAGACTGTGGCAGAGTGAAAACGCCACCAAGAGATTAGATCATAGTAACATATGGGTGCCCAAAAAATAGCCAATTTTCAAACGCGACCGCGTGGCCTAATGGTAAGGTATCACTTTCCGGCGGTGGGGATTGCGGGTTCGAGTCCCGTCGTGGTCTCACGTTTGTTTTTTGCACCAACCAACGCCAATACATCTCACCCATTAACCCAATAAATCATTTTTGGTCGGTGATTTCCCCTCTCCCCTCTCTTCTGTCGTTCTATTATTCTCTTTCTACTTACTTTCCATACATTTGCTCAGTGCGAAAAACCCCAAGACTTTACTCTCTCTCCATACTACTACTACATTGTACAATGTCAGTAAACCTTGATCAGCTCCTCCAACCAAGCCAAGAGCTATCGTGGGACTTACTCGACCTCGTCCAAGAAGATCCGGTCATCTCCAAGGCCCAGGTGTGTGAGCAATTGCTCACTCAGCCCGATGCCATCAATCGCACCACCTTCAGATTCAAACGAAAGGGCATCCACGGCGCCGTGCTGGGGTACCTGGAGGAGATCAAAAAGGATGCTGTGGGTCAAGCCAACTCGCTGAACTCGTTATCAGTAACGAGAAAGTTCTCACTGAAGAATGAATCGCTTCGAGGTAAAACATCATTCTTACCCTTCCAACCGGGTGGGTTGGTGCTGCTGTCGATGCAACCACCTCGGGACGACCTGGACTTCTTACACCGTAACGAACAAGGGTTGTTTGATATTCCTCAAGGGTTTGAGCGGGGGTTACGGCTTGCAACTGTTGTTGATGCTGATCACTCGACGCAAACGCTTGACCTCGAAACTACCACATCTAACCCGGAAAACGATGACGATGAGGACTACTCGCTTAAGTATACCGAAACTGATGGTGCTAAGGTTGATGATTCTATTGAATCACCACAACAAATGGATATTCCAGCCTCAGAAATCGATGGTCTTGTTCCCTTTGACCATTCGGCAATGCTTATGGATCAACTCATGATTAAGAAACCGGTGAAAAAGGATTGGGCTCACGTGGTCGACCTTAACCATAAGATCGAGAACTTTTCTGAATTGGTTCCGAATCCAGCAAGAACGTGGCCCTTTGAACTCGATACTTTCCAAAAGGAAGCAGTATATCACTTGGAACAAGGGGATTCAGTATTTGTTGCTGCCCACACTTCGGCGGGGAAGACCGTGGTGGCAGAATATGCCATTGCCATGGCCGCTCGTAACATGACCAAGGCCATCTATACTTCTCCCATCAAGGCCCTTTCCAACCAAAAGTTCCGGGATTTCAAGGAAACCTTCCCCGATATGGATATTGGGCTTATCACCGGTGATGTCCAGATTAACCCTGAAGCTAACTGCTTGATCATGACCACAGAAATCCTCCGGCTGATGTTATACCGAGGTGCTGACCTTATTCGGGATGTCGAATTCGTTATCTTTGACGAAGTCCATTACGTCAACGATATCGAAAGAGGGGTAGTGTGGGAAGAAGTGATTATCATGCTTCCTGACCACGTCAAGTACATCTTATTATCAGCCACTGTCCCCAATACGTTTGAGTTTGCCAACTGGGTTGGTCGTACCAAACACAAGGATATCTACGTCATTCTGACTCCTAAGAGACCGGTACCCTTGGAAATGTTCATTTATGCCAAACAGAAAATGTTTAAGGTGGTGGATGCTAACCGTAAGTTCGTGGAATCAGAGTTTACCGCTCACCGAGACTTGCTTGATAAACCGAAAGCTCCTCCCAGTGTTGGTCACAATGGTACCAGCTTACGAGGTGGTCGTGGTGGCACTGCTAGAGGTGGTAACCGTGGTGGTGGTCGCGGTGGTGGCAACAATAACCGTGGTGGACGTGGTGGTGGTCAAGTGTCGAACCGAGGCAATTTCGCTGCCAAAACGTCGCTGGGACGAGGGTTTGCTCGTGATGGTCCCTCTAAGAATACCTGGCAACAGTTAGTCCAATACTTGAAGGGAAACAACTTGCTTCCGGCAGTAATCTTTGTGTTTTCCAAGAAGAAATGTGAAGAATGGGCTGACCTGTTGCTGACCATCGATTTCTGTAATGCTCGGGAGAAGCTGGAAATCCACATGTTTATCGATCGAGCGGTGCTGAGATTGAAGAAGGAAGACCGAGAACTCCCGCAAATCTTAAAGGTTCGCGATATGCTTAGTCGGGGGGTAGCAGTACACCACGGTGGTCTCTTACCTATCGTGAAAGAGTGTATTGAAATCCTCTTTGCTAAGCTGCTCATCAAGGTATTGTTTGCGACGGAAACGTTTGCCATGGGGCTTAACTTGCCTACCCGTACGGTGGTATTCTCTCAACTTAGAAAGAACGATGGTCGCAGTTTCCGCAACTTACTTCCTGGTGAATTTACCCAAATGTCGGGAAGAGCCGGGCGCCGTGGGTTAGATGCTACAGGGACGGTGATTCTCATGGCTTACACTGAACCATTAGCTCAGCTGGACTTCAAGGAAATCACCCTTGGTCTTCCCACCAAGTTGCTGTCGCAATTCCGTCTTACTTACAATATGATCTTGAACTTGCTTCGGATCGAAGCGTTGCGGGTGGAAGAGATGATCAAGCATTCGTTCCTGGAAAACCTGACCCAAGTGTTGTTACCGGAAAACCAAAAGAAGTTGGAACAACTCCAAAAGCTGTTGTTGGACGTCAAGATCACTCCCTGTAGTGAATGCCAACTTGTGGGCACTCAGGAAACGTTTGAGCTCATGCAACAGTACCAACAAATCTACCTGGAAATCTGTTCCCTTATTGGAGCGCTGCCAGTGGTAAAGTCGCAATTGCTCAATCCGGGGAGAATGGTTATCTTCCGCAAGGAAGGTCAAGGGATCCGCATTGGGTTTGTTGTGCGGCTGCTTGGGGCCAAGTCGGATGTGCTTTTGCTTACGTTTAATCACGGTAAGTTTGCTGCTGATGCCGACAAGTATCAGTTACCCTATATCCCCATTCGTGACTACTTGCTGGGTCACATGGGTAAGCCGACGTATAATGGTGAACTCAAGGTAGTGGGGACTCCCATTGAGACCATCCAGTTTATTACTCGGTACTCACTTAAAGCGTCGATCAATATGATCATCAAGAATGATGCCAAGGCGATTGCCGAAGTCAAGAAGGAAGTGGGGATGGTACTTTCGTTCTACTACAAGTTACAGGAGCTTACGTTGGCTCGGGCGACGCAATTATCTCTCCACGATCTCTTGGTGAAAAAAGCACCGTTGATCCAAACGATCAAGGCCCAACCAGCATTACAATGTTCCCATTTTAACGACCACTACCGCGAATTACGGGAAAAGCAACAGTTATTGGGCCAAATCGATGACATCCAAAAGATGATTTCCGACGAGAATCTCGAGTTGTTACCCGACTACGAACAAAGACTCGAAGTATTACAACAATTAGGGTTCATTGACGACCACCATAATGTTGTGCTCAAGGGTCGGGTGGCGTGTGAAGTAAACCTGGGATGGGAATTGGTCATCACCGAACTCATCTTGGATAACTTCTTGGGGGACTTTGAGCCGGAAGAGATCGTGGCGTTGCTTTCGTGCTTTGTCTACGAAGGTCGCACCAATGAAGAGGAACCACCGTGTATGACTCCTCGTCTCGAAAAGGGGAAGAAACGTATTCTTGAAATCACCGGTAAGCTCATTAAGGTGTTTAGCGATCACCAAGTGCTTTTAACTACTGACGAAGAAGAGTTCTTGGACCGCAAACGGTTCGCGTTGGTTAATGTTGTCTACGAATGGGCTCGCGGGCTTTCGTTCAATGAAATCATGCAAATGCTGGTGGAAGCCGAAGGGACGATTGTCCGAGTCATTACTCGTCTTGACGAAGTGTGTCGGGAAGTGAAGAACGCGGCGTTGATCGTGGGGGACCTGCTGCTCCATTCAAAGATGAGCGAGGCCCAGGAGAGAATCAAGCGGGATATCGTGTTTTGTGCATCATTATATTTGTGAATATATGTCGATTCATAATCTATTCTGTAGTTATACTTGTAATGGTGGTAAACGTCAAGGAAGTTGTTGTACCTAGGTGGTTTACTTCTTGACTTCAACGGCGACTTCGGTCCCGGTCTTGGTCTTTTCCGGTTCGGTGACGGTGGGTTCAATGGGCTTAGCTCCGGGAGCCGTCTTGCCTTCAAAGAGGTAGTAGGCCACTTGCTTGGGAGAGTCGCCCTGTTCCTTTCTCCAGTTGACAATCCGAGTCACTTGGTACCCAGCCACAGCCCCCAAGAAGAAGTTAACTGAGGCCAACAACGGGTTTCTCGGCTTAATGACAAACCCGGCCCACCGAGTCCAGATGGCGCCGGTAGCCATCAACGCCAATTGCTGGGTTCCCGAAAGCTTTTCCACCGGACGCTGGGTGTCCTTGAGCCCGGCAATCACCAACAACCACTTGCAAATGGGAGCCACAATGTGCACCAGGGGCATCTTTGCCCACACACGTTGTCCAAACAGTCCAGCAGCCGCACTCATCGTTGGTATATTACGGTGTAAAGTGTGTGGCTTTCAAAGTGGTTGATTTGACAATTGGGTGCGAGTGCGGGGTGTGGCCAGAGCGGGGGGTGAGCACCATCGGGTCCCGCACTAGGGGTACGGGGAATTAGACGAGATATCCGGGGATATTAGTCGGAAATAGTTTGTGGGGATTAATTACCTGACAATTTGTCGTCTGGGGAGCATTATAGTCTGTGTCACAGGCGATGTTCATGAATCAGGCGATGGTGGCGGAGGTATTCCCCCGACCGGTACACATTAAGCCGGCAACCGCGTACCCGTAAATTGAATCAATCACAGCTAGCGAAATTTGGCCATTAACTCTCCAATTGAGGAGAATAGTAACCTTTTGAATGGGTTTCAGTCAATTGGGTTGGATCCATCGTGTGTAGTTAGTGTCGATGTCTCAACACTTTATATAGACATAGTGTTGAGATAACGGGTTTACCCTAAAGGTTACAGTGTCGGGTGGTGTCTGGTTTGAACAATAGGTGGTAATGGACATGGATGGTGATATTCCCACGTGGTTTCAGCCTCGACGTCATTGACATGGTAGCAATGAGCCGTGTCGCTTTCTCTTTGGTAGACAATTATTATTTGAATATGCTAGTAGCATGGGTATGGTTTATCGACGATAATGAAGTGAACGCTATGGGTGAAACCGCAACACGACGCTCTGTTTACCTACAACTAAGGTGTTGAGTTATTGGGTAGAGTCAAGTCAAGAACTTTTATATCTACTTTTCAATTTTTCTCTTACACTGACTCCAGTTTGTCTCTTACCATTTCGAAACCAGCTTGGACAGCAACGGGGTTGCAAGAAGATCACTATCAAAGGGTCAAGAAAAGAGGTACGTTTTGAAGATTTTGCGTTTAAAGACAGCTACTATGGAAAGTCGGTAAAAATTACGAACAAGTTGATCCGTGGTGATTTGGCGTGTCCGTTCTGTGGTGATCTAGCATAACCGTGATCTAACTTTAAACCGTGCTGCACGAGAAGCAATGCGAATATGCACCTCGGGTTCCATCACCAAATAGACTACAACACTAATTGAAAGTTGGCCGCTAGTGGTGGTCAGTGGCGAGAAGAAAATTATACCATTGTGTTTGGAAAGGTGGTATTGATATAATCGCTAGTTTCCAGGAATATTTTGATGTTCCCGAATGCAAAACGGAGAATGTGACCTGTCACCGATAATCCAAGCGACTCATATTCACGATATCAAAATAACCAAGCCATAGACAAGGTATTAGAAAACAATTCAATACCGCAATGTTCAGGTCCATAAAGGCTAAGATTTAAAACGACTGAATTGAGTTACATACACTGAATCATACCACAAACAGATACAACCCTACTGCCGATGGCTTTTCAATTGACACCACCTAAATTCTCAATGGCACTACGCTGGCTCAAGCCTTGTGGGGCATCTATTCGACTACCTAATATTTCATTAATCGTTCTAACAAGCACACTCGTTGGCGGCACGGGGTTCGGACCCCGACAAGTCGATGCGGCCTTCACGCTGGGTGACGGCGGGCTCGTCGGGGGTGTCTTCGGGTATCTTTTTGCCAATGGCGACAAACACATCGGTGACGTTCTTGCCGGTCTTGGCCAGCGTCTCAAACCACAACAACCCTTCCTCTTCGGCTAACCGCTTACCCTCTTCTTCGGTCACTTTACGCATATCGGCGTCATCTTCAACCAAATCAAGCTTATTACCGACAAGAGCAATGACAATATCCTTCAGCGCCTGTTCGTGCAACTCCTTGACCCAATGGCGGGCTTTTATGAGCAGGGCGGGCTTGGTGACGTCGTACACCACCAACGCCGCCTGGGCCTTGCGGTAGTACATCGGGGCCAACGAGGCGAACCGTTCTTGACCGGCAGTGTCCCAGATCTCGTACTTGATGGTCCGGGAGTCGATGGTACACTTTTGGGTGAGGAAGGCGGCGCCGATGGTGGGTTCCTTGTTCTCCTGGAAGTCGTTCAGGACAAACCGGAGCACAAGACTCGATTTGCCCACGGCAGCTTCACCAAGAAGCACTAGTTTGACGGAGTTCATCCTCTGGGGGGCACGGAGGGGGAACGGTGGCAACTATAGCTGGACCGGGTGCTTATCAACAGGATGGTCACTTATGACCCGCGCCCCGAAAAACACACGTGACCTTAACCTTCTGACTATGACCATAGGGTTGTGGCAAGTGAATCAGGTAGCTAAGCCTCAATGCCAACGGCTGAATGAATCAAGGTTGGGGTTGTGGTTCAGCGTGGGTGAATTTTGTGGGTTTATGAGTTGAAATGAGTGAGATACATCAACTTTATCATACAAGGACTAATAGCAAGCTATCATTTCTATGAGGTGAATATCAAGTCTTTTGGAATGGTCAACCTTGTAGTTGATGACCTTACATGTTCATAGTCGTATTTTTGAGTTGATTTCCGTTACAACTTCATCGCTATGATTGATTTATACTCTTCACATGCGCAACTACTAAGTTAAGTAAACGCTGCTAATTGATAGCCAAAAAATCCAATTAAATCTGACATTGCTCGTCGATCCAAGGTCAACAGAATGAACCCCTAAAACTCATCCCAACACATCAGTAAACCACCACCCATACTCATAAACAAATGACGGCAATATTGATATCAATCGTCTCTAAAGTCATCAGATGTAGATGTATCACCTCTAAAATCATCAGATGTGTGTATCGTGTCTATGTACTGGTTCTTCGACTAAAGCTGCCACACCCGAACCGAATGGTCGGCACTGCCGGCAGCCACCACCATTGCCGACAGCGTCGGGGAAAACGCCACCAGGTTAACTCTCCCCGCCGGCGTATCGGCATCGGCAATATTGGTGGTTACCACCAATTCAGCGTCACTAATGGTACCGACACTGATGGCTCCCAGTTCGAGGCCAGCGACAAAGTGAGTCCCCTGATAACTGTCAACAGCAGTGACGGGAGAAGCCATTGTTAACGATGCCGTTGCTGTCTCCGGCAGGTCCACGTGCCATAGTTTGACCAGCTTATCTCTCAGACAAGTGACAAAGCGAGAATCATCGACCCAGGCTCCGTCCCAAATAATTCTCGAGTGAGCCTTTTGGTTATGGATCACCAAGTCAAACTGAGCCGTAGCGGCATCGCGAAGCTTCCAGAGGGAAAACAGCCGATCTCTAGACGTAGCGAGTAAGTGGGTTCCCGCTGGGTTCCACGCAAGTGACGTTACCGTTAACGTATGGCCACTAAGCGGTTGGGGAAGAAGGTGGTAATCGGGAGCTCCCAGGAAGAGCCGGATGCTGGCGTGCTTGGCGATATTACTCTTACAGGCACTGGCAATGAGTTTGTAAGTGGGATGGACCGCCACACACGAGATTTCGTAACCATGTCCATAAAGCTTTTCCAACTCGGGGAACAACGTATACTTCTGGAGGATATCTTCCAACGGCGGGTGTTGAAGCGAGGCCAACACATCTTCCTCGGCTTCTTCAGATCCTTCCTTATCAGCGTCATCACCATCATTGGCATCATTATTGGTGGGAGTCGAACCAGCCTTGTTGGAAAGACCTAGAACAGGAACGGAAGCAGTAGTAGGGAGATCAACCGTAGTCACACCACTAATGCCACACTGATTAGCTAACATTTGTGCCATCAGCTTCGTCATTTGAAATACTCGGAGTACTTTTTCATCACCACCACTGACAAACGTCGATCCATCCGTCAGTAAGTTATCGAGACAAATCATGTCATACCCGTGGATTTGCGGTCTGCCAAACTCGCGATAGCGTCCACCGTTCAAAGCGTAGAGTCTGGTGGTTTGATCCAACGAGGTGGCGTAGAGGAAGTCTCCTGTGGGACTCCACTTGACACTGGTAACTTCACGAATAGGACCGGAAACCCCCGGAACCGCAGTGAACGAGTCGCTATCGGTAGGTCTAACGTACATGCGAAGCGACCCCGTTTTACCGCTTGTCAATACCCGTTCATTATCATCATCGTTGAGCCATAAACATCCCCAAAATCCACCTGACAGACCGGTAGCCGTCAGCGCCCCTTTGATTGAAAGCTCACCCATACGATGACGAGGCACCCAGATCCCCAGCTCCTCATCCATGGCCCAGATCATGAGCGCAGTATCAGCTGAAGCAGAGAGCAATTCCGGACGTTGAGGATGCCATTGTAAACCGGAAATCCAATCGTCATGACCAACAAGAAGAGCATCAAAGGTAAACGCAGCAGCCACGCCATTGGCAAGCTCAAACTTGTGTTGTTTATTCAGCAAGAGCACCAACTGGGAGTCGTCATCGTCAACTACAGCATCACCCACTCGGAGACGCCATAACCGGATGTAGCGGTCCTGAGATCCCAGCGCCAACACCCACTCGTTGTCACGACCAACACGAAAGCTGAGACACTTGACCCAGTCTTCGTGACCCAGTAATTGTTGTTGTAAGGTGAATTTACCGATTTGACCACCGTAGATGTAGATTTGGTGTTTGGTACCACCAACAGCCACCACGTAATTATCAGAATCCACTTTGGTAATGGCAATGGATAACGGGTAGAACGGAAGCTCTACCACTTGGATCACTTCACCCTGAGGCGAGACAATCGCCATTTGCTTATCGGTAGCTCCCAGAATGAAGAAGCTGTTGTCGTCAGCCACCGCAAGCACGGTGACACTTTTCTGGTGGATATCAACATTGGAAACAACCTTGTGGTCTTGCCAAAGCGCTACCTTCAGGTCTTCGCCAGCAGACACCATCGTCAGTCCGATAAAGGCGACAGCAGTAACGGGAGCCGTGTGGTGCTTGAGAGTATGGGTGACTCCATTTGCGGAGAGAGGATCCCACAAGGCCACGGTGGTTCCAGCAGCGTAGGCAAGCGTCAGACAGCCATAGTCAAACACCTGGGTCTGGCGGTTCAGCCCGATAAACACCCCGAGGTCGGTGATCATGGATGCGATGAGTGCGATCGATGAGACTCGATGAGATTAATGGTAGATTGTGGAGAATGACAAAGTTATACGATTGGATTAACCATGGAGTTAATCAGGGAGCAAAAACACTTATTGGTTACTATTGTGTGTGATTTAGTGTGTCCAAGATTATCTTTCCATACTTCCGCATGATTTAGAAGATGGTTATAGGGGGGTGAATTGAAATCGTTGGAGAAATCATCGACGATTAAAGGTTGTCTCTGATTTGACAGCGAAGTTAATATTTACCTCGGAGGAGATTGGTGATATTTCGATTACCCTGGGATTGGATTGATTGTGTTAATTGGTGGACTAAAGCTTTTGTCGTGACAATAGTGACCATCAAATCCAGCTAGGAGATGATAGCGTGATCATAACACATATCAGATCTTTCCACAAGGGAAATCTAACTTGAATGATGACAATTGTTACCACTCACCTACTTTAACTTGGTCAGTTACCTTCCTTGGTTGTGTCGCACCCTTCAAGCAATGACGTCATCAACTGTGATTATCGCAGTCACTGATCCCCTCACACACTATCTCCACAATTACCAATCCATGTTAGAGTTTACCGTGCCCGTGGTGGCCGACCGTAACATGGTTCGAGAAGCCATCAAAGGTATGTTATATCCAATTCACTTATCAACAGTTTGATCTTTGACTAACTTTAAATAGGAGTGGTGGCAACAATCTTCTTCCACCGACTCCTTGGACCGATAACTCCCGCTAGCGCCAGCTTTCTTGGAGTCAGCTACCCCTACGTTGACCTTCCTCTGCTTGACGATGAAATAGACAATAAAATCAGTCAATTGCTTGACAAATTGGACCTCGATAACCACCATCGAGCTACTCTCGAAGTTCACTTCCAGACGAGAGAAAAGAAGCGAGGAGGCTGGTTTAAATCCGACGCTGACGAAGTCAAACTGTGGGAAGTGTGGACCATCGACGTTACCTGTACTCCGGGGGTCGCTGGTGGGGCAAATACCGATGCTATCCGTACCAGTTTTGAGGAAGGCGTGATTAAGGTAATCACCACTTGCGATGCTCACAAGGACCACATTCCTCCCATCAGCACCATGGACACATCGCCGTTTCCCTACGCCATCATGGTATGAACGTATCTGTGTTATGTTGATTATTTATCGTTTACAAGTTGGCGCTGTACATGCCTTCTTCGCCCCGGACCAAGATACACTCGTCTTCGTAGACGACAATGTCATAGAGCCCCAACAGCTCGGCCTTATCCACCACGTCCTGGTTGTACGACCCCGGCTGGAACCAGAGGCCCTTGACCAAGTCGCGGTAGCCGTCGACCTTGGCGATTTCGTCGAGAGTGGCCACGGTGATCTTGGGTGGAGTCAAAAACGAAATCGACACGCCGTCGCTGGCGCTTAACTTGTACCCAGCCAAGTCCTGATGGTTCTTGAGTGATTGCAACACCTCAGTGACCGACGGCACCACTTTCTGGTCGAGAATCACCTCTTCCCGCGGGTTAATGGGGATGGCGTTGAGGTCGTGGGCAAGGTACCAGTTGAGGATCTTGTAGCCGAACTTGGTGGGGTTGTTGGACGCGCCGGCAACCAAGTACTGACGCGTGGGTCCGAAAAACAGCTTGATCTTGGTCTTCATCGACATGGTTTTGGGTGTTTGTGGGTGGATATGGGGTTTGGGTTTGTAAGTGGCGTGGGAGGTGGATTAGTGTGGGGTGCGCGCGCGGGGGTCGGCCCCTCCTCGGTTATCTTGAGCACGTGACCTGGACGTAGTGACCCCAACCAACCATTAAAATCCATTAAAAAAATTTGAAAAAAATGTTTGCTGTGATCGATCGACTACATGACCGGTAGACATCAGTAAGGCTATTTTTTGAGATTTTTTTGGTGTAAAGTTTGACAATAATCGACCTATAACCAAATATCACTTATATCTATCTAACCAATCACGTGGTAGGTCAAGTAATAAACGAACTGATGAAATCAACGGATGAATAATCATATAATTTAATTGATTGGTCTACTTTGTTTAAAAGATTTGCGTTGTTCCACCATTCTAAGCTATCTCCCGATCATAAGACAATACACAGTAATTGAAATACCTGATAACCAAATAGTCACAGGCCATTGCGGCTGCAATGATAGTTAAAGAGAGGCTAGATTATGTTGAAGACAGTTTATAATCACCAATTTAGGGTCAGGTAACTGCCGTTTACGACATAAACGCTAGGATAAAGTCGTGCGATACACAGCATTATCCAAATGTCGTGTGGTTATCAAGAATGGGGAAACGAGTTGGCATTGAGCGGCCAGAAGTTTGGGGTATTTGCGATTTTGATGGGTTATATGCAGGCACTGATACTCAACGATCTACTTGGTTTATATGCAGGCATTGATACTCAACGATCAACTTTGTTAATGTGTCAATTAGTGTCTACGTGACGCAATCCTTAGTTAATGTTGTGTGATGTGTGTCACCAGAGTTGTTGTGGTATAGCTTGTGATTCTCAATGTACAATTTCATAATGTTAAATCCTCAAATTCACGTATTTATTGTCATCCACGTTCGGGTAACGCAACCAAATTCGTAGTTTACCATTGGACTTCGGTAACGTACCATTAACCTGTTGAAGTCAGAAATCTCCATCAAGAAGACGCTCATTCCGGACCCGTTTTACGGTGTATGCCACGTTGTATCGTACAATTAACTTGAGCTTAGGAAGCGCATCTTGTGACACCGGCCATATCTTAGGACTGCTTCCATGTACTCGTCGAGGCCAGTTCTGCCAGTAAGCTTTATCTTCGAACTCGAGGTACTTAAGCTGTGGGAAACAACAAGGAAGCCTGCGGACTTTCGGATGCCAAACCAACACCAATCGTTTAACGGTTCTGGAAAAACCTATTAGCTTTACATTCCAAAAACTTTCATGTTCATGGACAAATAAATCTTCCAACCTCGTGAATTGGTCCGCCACGTCAAATACGTCACTTGGTATCATGAAGTTGCCACTGACCGACAATTGCCTCACCGACGAAAGATCAATACACTTATCGATGCCCTTGACAGCGCCAAATATCAGGAGATTGTCCACCTTGATTTTAACTGGTAGGGGACGAAGGACGACCGACTCAGTTACGGTAAATCGGGCAAAGTGGTGAGTGGCTGGTGATTCTGGGAGTGCGGACACCGGCACCAGTTGCGAAAGTAGATTGAATACATTATATGAATTGGGAACAAGCGTTGCCGGTGGCATCACGCGCTCCATGGCTCGCTCATACTCCACCAGGTACCAGAACGGCTCATAAATAACCGTTGTTCCGGGCCATTTGTCGTGTAAACGCATCAAGTGGACAAACTGGTCGTGGGTAAGCAACAGCCAGTGGTATAGCTCATCGATAGCATCGTCGAGGAAGGGCTTTTCCCCTCGTCTGAGGACATACACCTGTCGAAGTAGTCTCTGCGTAGCAATGCAATTGACACCCTTAGAAAGGGATAAAAAGGGATACACTCGGTGTTGGGGGAGAAAATCAAGCACGAGGGCAACGAGTTCCAAGGGGAAATCAAAAGTGGGAGACTTGGGTGGCGTTAGTGCCGTTTGGGACGTTTGTGTCGCTCTTGACGTTTGGGACTTGTGAGTCGTTGGAAGTAGTTTGAACAATGACCGAAAAATGGCACAAATCCTAGGTTTCAACAATTTTCGGGGCGTCGGTGATTCGAGGGAGATAACGATAGTTTTTCTCTTCATTTCTGTTGAAATTGTCAGTGTATGTTTGTGGTGATTGCCTTGTGGGATTTTCCCTTGGTAGAATAGGGAAAACCTTAATGCCAGCAATAATGCTCGTGTGAGACAGACAACTAAGCCTACATCAGCAATGTTGTCAAGGTGACGTCTAGATGACGGCTTTGTTGAGGTAGTACGACATTGTTCGTCTTGCATCAACAAGAAATTGTCAAACTTGGTGAGTTAAACGAGGGATATAACGTCAATGAAATACCAATGGGCCCTACCAAAAAGACAACACTAACATCTCGAGCGTTGTCATGTGGTCTTTGTCTCCACAGAACTCTGATGCCATCGTCCAGCGGTCGTATTGTTTATGTAAGGGGAAGGAGACACACTTTGTCTTGCTCGCAACACCAACGCCACCGACATTTCAACCGACGAGAGTGTCGTCAACAATGACCAAAGGTTAATTGTTTCCACTAAACATTAGTCAGTTCATGGTAATGGGATGAGCCAGGGAATGGTTCACTTGAGTCACCTACAAATATGTTGCGTTACATTTTTTAATGGCTCGCGAGAAAACCAGTCACGTGATTTTCTGGAAGTTCAACACTAACTGGTTGATAAAATACACATTTCGCTAGGAATTTCATCTCGTCGTTTTTTACATTGTAATGGTACCGTTATTATTTGTAGAGCTAGTTGATTACGTTGACTTTTAATTCGAACAACTACACATATTCGAGAGACCTTCGATCAAGTTCAACAACAAAAACTTATAGTCAATTTACATCAAAACACAATAAATGTGTAGTTAACCAGAGTCCAAACAATCCTTTAATAATGTTAGTCAATGTTTCGTTGATATTCCGTAACCAATTGACTTGAGATCAAAACCCATAAATCATACCCCACACCACAGTACTAACAATACAAAATCCTTAACCACCACCACCTAACCTACAATTGACAATATTCAAACACCACTTATCAATTAACCATCATCATACTTTCAATCTCTGTTTCATACCCAATTTACCTATTGCGTTGTTACCATAGTTATATTTTGTCGGTGGAGCATCCACCCTCACTCTCATCTCACCTGGATGAGTAAACGGAACCGCAACAGTTTACTCGCCAATGTCACGCCCCTGGCGGCTGCCACCCACCCCCACGGAACCCTGCTGAGTCCAGCAGCTCCCACCACCACCTCAGACGTTGCTGTCGACGCTCCCGTCGCCACCAACCGTCCCGAAAACCCCGAAGTGTATCCGTTCAACGACGGTGCTCCCCAACCCACATACCCAGACTATAATCCGTGGAAAGACGAGTATGCCCACGATCACCAGATGAATCTCTACTTGCTGAAGGGGTACTTTGAGGCGCCGGTGGTGCTGAACGAGTATTGTCTGGCTCGGCACATGATCCAGCATACCCTCTTTATCAACGTCGATAACTGCAACCACGTGCTCAACGAGCTTTCCCAGCACTTGGCCAATGCCTACAAGACCCGCAACCAGGTGATCAACAAGATTAAACACGATCTGAACCATTTCACCTTACCTCCTCGAGTAACCCTAACTCTGGCCAAAAGAGAGGCGTGGTTAAAGGATCTTGCCAACCCGGAAGTGTCATTTGCTAAATTGGGAGAAAAGCTTCCTCATGGCATTCGCAATAAGGTGCTTATCGACGCCGTGTGCTCGCGCCACGTACCATTAAACCGAGCCATTTGGTTCACCAAGTGTACATTGTACGGTGAGTATCTCATGATGGAAAAAAAGCGGCGAGTGAAACCGCTGCCGCTGAAACTGTCGCTGCAATCGCTCGGCCAGCCCCACCCGCACGATTGTCATTGGCTTCAGGAATGGACCCAACAGGTTGCCGACTATATCGTCAAGTTCTCGCGAGAAATGGTCCATATTTCCACTCCCGAACGCAAACACCACTACCTCACCAAGTTTAACTATATGGTGCGCTACGTGCTGATGCTCTACATCGAAAACTTGCTCGATAAGACCTATTTCCTTACCCTTATCCTTAAATGTTTCCGCGAAGGGATTGTCACTACTGGAGCCAGTTCTGGAAGCGATGATGACGATGACGACGATGCTACTGCAGTGGAAACCACTCCCGATTGGCACTACGGTCAGCGGTTAGTGGCATTAGAGCTTATTACCGTATTCTGGAACGATCTCCTCAAACTGGACTATATGCTTAAGGAGTTGTGTCTGGGGCTTTTACTCAATCACCACCATCTCGTCAAGCACGCAGGACCGACGCTGGCGATGCTCCCAGTGATTATCGACAAAGTGGTGTTCTTATTCCGTCGCAACACTAACTTGTTTATTCTCCCCGCTCAGTGGAGTGTGGTCCATAATAGTCTCTGGCACATTCTTGAAGGTTCAGTCCGTCAGTGTGGTGATGACGAAAAGGCCGAAGTGCGCCGTCAGTTGGAGTTGATTCGTTATCGTAATGAACTGTTGATGCTCAATTACCGAGCCACCAGTCGGGCTCCCGGTGATTTATTAAGTCAGCGATCGAGTGAAGACCTTATTCGGGTCATCCACAGTCTTGATCATCGTCGATTGACGTCATCGGTGGCAAAATTGTTTGAAGGACCCCACTGGCGAGTGTACTTGCGTGCGGCGTTGTGGTGGCTGGTGACGCTGAAAGTAAACTCGCTGGCAGAAGGCGCTTTGATTGTGTGTTCCTTCCTTAAGAAACTGGTAGCTAATCGCGGTTTACGGCTTGAAATGGAGAATGAGATTGTCGATGCTACTTACGATATGGCCGAGCTGTTAGGTGCTGAGGATCACCAACCACTCCACAACTTGTATGTGGTGATTAACGAGTTGTACCAACTCAAATTGTTGACGATATCGGCCTATCTCCGTAAACTCATTGCTCTGGGGTTATTTTATGGTGAACTGAACCCAGCTGCTGTCCAAGTCCACATTAATGTCCTCCACAACTTACCCACCATCAACAACAAACAGTGTAACAATTTGTTACGCAAAGCGGGTCAACCCAATGATGATTTCACCACCAAATTCGACCAGGGGAAACGGATCTTGGAACAAGAGGTGATTGAACGAGTGCTTAACGATCTGTTCCCACGAGATACTCCTCATAACATTACGTCAGTAGCGCTGATGGAAGTGGGACTCCGGTTCCTTTTGATCAATTGGTTAACCCATGAGTTCAAACACCGAGTACAAAATGCCCTGACGTTAGTCCACATTACTCCCCATACCGTGGCTCATCTCTACTTGTTTTATCGTCAGTGTGATAACCTCCTGGTATTCTTTAAGGAAGTGGTTCGTTTCATTCTCCGCAACGACGCTGGCGTCATTATCTGTTACATGGACTCGCTCTACTTGTTTGCTCGCATCCTAATGCAACACATGCCTCTCGTCAAGCACGTGACGCTGCTGGCAGTGGACTCAGTACTGGTGGGATATCCGCTCTTTGACCTTATCGTTCATCTTTACCTTGACTTGCTGACGCGAGACTTTGACTGGTTCAATTTCGGAGCAGTATGGCAATTTATGGAGCTGAAAATCGACAGGAGAAGCTTGGGGCTGGCGCTGGTGCTGCCGAAGCTGCCCCTGGTGCTGGTGGGAGGAGGAGTGCAGCTGCCTCCACCGTTTAAGACTCCCATGGCGTTTGACGGTGTAGATTCCCCGATGAGACTTAATGACGATAGTCACGGAGTTACCCTGGCTCGGTTTTCTCTCCCGGAATTTGTGCTGTCGTTATCACGAGCTCAAGCCGCTAGTGAAGTGGATATTGACCCGGAGGAAGCAGCGCTGCTTCAGGAACTGCTGGGAATCCACTCCTTAGCTGAAGCGATTGAGGCGTTAAAACATAGTCATGGAGAATCCGCTGCTACTGTGGTTAAGTTGGTTCGTCATTATGGACGTCACGATCGTTTAAGGTGTCATGAAGGGCTCGAAGAGCTTGTGGTCGACTTGACCGTTTTACCATTGCCACAAGCGAAACGAGCGGTGCTGACCATTACTTGCTATGAGTTGGTTCCATGGCCCAAGCTTGTGGAAGCGATTAGCGGCTCGGATGACCTCATTTCGTGGCTTTTACTCGAGGATGATCCCGCTCGTACTACCGCACAAACCGTCCAGTTTGAAGCAGTACGCAACTGGTTCAGATACCGCGTTCCTCATCGGTATAACGAACTCATGCTTTCTCGCCTAAAACGAGGACTTGTGCCTCGTCAGTGGCTTGTGGAACTGATTGCTTCTCGTGATGTGGCTGTGATTAACTACGTGATGGAACTTGACTATGAGCAAACATTACACCTTCTTAACAATGACATCTCGGTGTTTTCTCAACCAATAACCGATGTGGCGCTGGTTATAGCGCTAGCCGATGCGGTCGACGAGTTTAACCTTCCCTTTTACCAGCTCGCGCTTCGAGCCGTGGTGATGCAAAACCCGTCGCTGCTTTCGCTTGTGGTTGATCAACTATTGCTCCGGTTCCGCTACCGGTTTGCCGAGATTAACCGGTTCTTTGGTGATGTGTTTGACTTGCTTCCTGCAACCACCAAGTCCGAGGTAGTGCTCCAATTAGAACGGCTATTCCTCGCTAAAACTCAGTTTACCGACATTACAGTGCTGCTCGTATTAGATGATGATAATCGTCCCGTGGATGTGCTTCCTATCCTTGCTGATGCCTTCCAAAAGTTTACTAGTGGTGGAGGTACTATTGCTGACGATGTGGGTCTGTTCCTGAGCACTCAGGGTCCCAGCGCCGCTATTGACCAGTTTACTCGTCATTTAGTTACCGTGGCTAACGCTAGCCCCGCTGGCGCCGAGCCGGCACTTGAAGATGCCATTCTGATCTACTTGCGGATCCTCATCATTTACCGTCTGGCTATAGCCACTGCTCTTGCGGGAGATGCTGACGGCACGGCGCAATTTGTCCATAATCTCGTCAGCTTGCTCCACCTGAAGTTTTTGGCTTCGGACCACGAAAAGCTCAGGATAGTTCTCTATGACCTTTTGCTCTTGCTTCGGACTCAGGGCGAGGCCGGCGCTACCAATGGCGACGGCGCCGCCGATGGCGCCGCGCTGCGGGCGCCGGCGCTCTGGGCGCTCGACGATCCCACCGATAGCGGGCGCACCAGCGCGGCGCCGGCGCTGGCCCTGGCGCTGGCGGCGCCGTCGCCACCGTCGTTGCTGCTGCTGGTAACGACATTGGACGAAAGCGAACTTAGCGGTGGTGACTATAACTATTTCAACCATCACGGGCTTGTGGTGGCGCCGCTGGCCCGCGATCCGCTGTTGGCCAATTTACTTGGCACGACGACGTCGCGGCGCCGGTCGCCGCGGCGCCCGTTCCTGGTGAAAGGGTTTGAGGTGTTTGAGGATACCCTGGCGGGCGTTAATGATGCCTGTGTCAATTTGCTGGTGTTTGATGCTTATACCACCAAGGAAAACCCCAGTTGATGGGACTGTTATCTATTCCATCACCGTTAACGGCGCCGCGTGGGGCGTGCGCGTGCGTACCGGTACATCGTCTACGTGCAGGCGCGGAATCGGGCCAGCGTGTAATTTTTTTCTCTTTCGCGGAGTGGTTAATTCCCGATTGGTTAACGCACTCACGTTAAGCCGCGTCGGCCTTTAGTGACAACGTTATGACTGGTGTGTGTCAACCCTATTAACCTTACCACAGAAAAATGATAGAACAAACTACCAACAAGAAATACCCATCTATCTCTTTTGTTCCCCATATTTGGTTAGCTCCAAACGCTTACTTCAAACGCTTACTCCAAACGCTTACTCCATCATCGTCAAGGCTGGTTAGTCACAGTTTGATGTCGTGGGGTGCGGCATTGTTAGTGGCATAAAGTTTTCGTAAATGTTTGTCGCTGTCGCTTCACCGAGTCGGCTGCAAGTGCCCATTCTGCCACTGGCTGGTTTTCCCCACCAAGAATGACCCCGAGACATTTTACCGAACGCCGAGAATTCTCCCTGGTCAGCCCTTTGGCGAGATCTATTAATACCACCATATAAAGCGAGCCTGATTTCTTTTCCTAAGGAGTTTTATAAAGTCCCAACAATCGCTTCGGTTTTCTCTCCATAACTCCTAATGGTCCGCTCGCTTATCGTCATTGCAGCCACCACGGCGATCGTCAGTGCTGCTGGCTACGAAACCTATCCTGAAGTCCCCAAAACGGCTACCTACAATGGGTTTGCTGATCCGTTAATCCCTAAAGTGGGTCCTTGTGTTCAACAATGTTTGAAGGACAATAAGGATACTAAGATGACTCCCTGTCCTTACTGGGATACTGGTTGTCTCTGTATCATGCCGATGTTTGGTGATGTCGTTGCCAACTGTATTGCGCTGTCGTGTGTGGGAGAGGAAGTGAAGCAAGCTACTGAAGCTGCAGTGGAAGTGTGTCTGGCTGCGGGAGCATGGGATCCTTACTGGTTCTACGGTAGTGCTCAAAAGACGGCGTTGGCTGCTGCCGCTGCTAAGACGGCTGAACCATCGCTGTCGTCAGCTCAACCCACGGAAACCTCTGCTGAGCCTCAACCTACGGAAGCTTCTACTGATCCCGAGCCTACGGAGACTTCGACTGAACCTCAACCCACTTCTGACGTCACTACTGAACCGACGGTGGAACCCACCTCCGAATCGCCATCATCGCTGGGTAACGGGATTGTCGCTCCAGAATCCGACGCTGAACCCACTTCCAACAGCGATCCCATCTTGTTGATTGAATCCACCACCCAATCGCAATCAAACACTGACCCTATCCTCTTGATTGAGTCCACTACCCAATCGTCGACCTCCTCGGATGAACCCATCTTGTTGCTTAGTTCCACCACTATGAGCTCACCCATCCTTTTGCTTAGTTCCACCACCTTGAGCTCGCCGATTCTTTTGCTTAGTTCCACCACCCAATCGCAATCGGCTGAACCCACCAAGCCTTCGAGCTACACTAACGGAACCAAGACAATCACCGAAGGCAAGACCGTTACCGATATCGTGTTCTACTGTCCCGAAACCACCACCGTTACTATCACCAAGTGTGAAGACGTGTGTCAGGAAACAGTGACTGTGTGTCCTCCCGGTACCGTCACCATCTACGGCGAATGTGTCGTTCCTGAAGACTACACTCCCGGACATATCGGGGACAAGACCGTCACCGTGCCTCCTCCCGGTCCCATTACTCAGTGTGAAGAATGTCACAAGCCTCAACCCACCAACGGCAAGCCTACTCAAGACAACCAAAGCTTAGCGGGTCCTTCCAAGACGACTCACCCCACCACCTCGGTGGCTCCGTCGCAACCTCCTACCGTCGACATTGCCAACGCCGGATCTAGAGCTGTTGCTGGTTCGTTGGGAGCTTTGGCCTTTATCGCTTTGCTCGTTTAGTTGGTGTAATCAAATGTACAATTATTTCAGACGAATGTAGATTAACTGGTAGATTTTTGGGGTTATGTTGATCCTTAAGCATGTCCCTTTTATCCGAGCTTGCTACCATAATCAATAGCTGTATAGCGACAAAAACTTTTGCTGGAATCAGGAAAGAGTATTTGTTTATCGTTGGACCCATCAGTCACTTAATTAACATGCTAATTGACGGGTTAGAGCAGTATAACTGATATTAGGTTAGAGGTCGATTATCACCAAACTTTACACCAAAAAAATCGCCACAAATAGGCTTTTCGGTATCTACCAGTCATCTAGTCCATGAATCACGGAAAATAAATTTTCATGATTTTTTTTGATGTTTGACATCGTCGGGCTGGGGTTTGGGGTTTTCTCGGATCATCGCGCCTAACCATATATTATGAATTGATGAAGATTGCACCATTAAAGGCGGTAAATGGAAATCTGAGACAACCATTGCATTCACAACGTCTCTATCTTCATAGTAATTGCCTAATAAGCGTCAATTTCAAAACTTTTTTGGAACCGATCTCTTGCGATCTGACGTTTTTTGAGTGGTCGATTTTGCGATTTATTCAGTCGGGTCAAAGGTTTACAGAAAGCAAAGCCACCTAGCAAGTAGCCAGCAATTTGCTCTATAAAACCCAAGTATTGCTTTTCTGCTACTATTGGTATCGAGCTCGTTATTGCACAGAATGCGTGTTTTTGGTGCGACCAACCCCTAGGCCATCTGGGCCAAAATCGACAAATCGACGACTTCCGTCAAATTCCGTCAAACTTTGTCTAGTTGAAAAGGCCACCGGCTAAAACATAGTTAGCCACCTTTGAGTCGCTACTGACTAGCGTAAACCGTACTTTTCTCACCATTATATGTGTCATTAGTGAAAGACGAGAACACTATTGAGACTAGCCACTGTGTCGGCGGTTGCTTTCATTCGATTCATAAATGTTACAGAAATAGTAGAAGCCGTAATTCAAAGTGTCAGCAATCTAGTATTGCTTCCATTCATAGATTTCTCCTTCTCTTGTCCTTATCGCACAATACAGTCAGTTCCACCCATACACCATATCCCGAGCGAAGGACGGGCTCCAGAAACTCGACCGACGCGATCAGATGGAACAACATGATGGTAATTAGTATCTAGCGTTCACAACAATATTAGAGGTGTAGCCGTACACCATGCGTCCATCTCTCAAGTCCGGTTGCGATCTTCAGAATTTGTAAACAAAAGGGTAAAGGGAATCAGCCAAAGAGGACCGAGAAGAGCCATCAACCCAATGGCGCATGCAAAGAGAATCCCCACCGCTTTACCCACCAGCAAATGGGCTGCTTGGCGGTATTTGCTTGGAAGAATGGAATGAACACCAGCCATCCAAAAGTAGGATCAGAATCAGTTCCGTTGATTCCACCATAAGTTTGCCAAAGTCAATGTCATACTGAACAACAAACAAAGAAACTCACAACTGCAAACAAAGAAGAACCAGCTTATGGGAAGACTTTCAAGTCAGGGTGATGTCGGTGATGTTGGTGCGGCTCATCGCACCCATCACTCGATCCAACCATATATCTCCCATGTCCGATAGTGAGGACTCCCAGGACAATGACGACTTCATCATGCCGCCGATGGAGTTTGAGGAAGTGGTAGTGGAGGAATCTTCCGTTCCCGAAGCGGCTACGACCGAGGAACCCGCTGCCGCTGACGAATTCTTCTTCCCCTTGTTTTCCCAAACCGAGACGGCCATCACCCTTGCCGAGGCTCCCGAGCCGGAAATCAATAACGAACGACCTCATAGCTATTACTACGTGGACTATACTGATGATGATCGAGCTCGCTTCGAGGCGGTGGCGGTAACTGGCGCTGACGTCATCACCCAAGCTCAACAACCTCCGTCGAGCCTTGTCATCAAACTCCAGCAATCCCGGGTGCTAGATGTCACTAGCCATAACCAGAAGATCGATGCTGAACGCAAGAAGAAGAAACGGGCGGGGAAGAATAAGCGACTAGGCCTCAAAGCGTGTCAACAGAGAAAGCAAGAGCGAGCCAAGGAGATTAAACGGATCCAGCGACAAGCCAGCCATTCTCACCATCAATTTAAACGCAACCGATTAACGCAAAAGAAATCGTTTGTTGCCAACAAGAAACCCCGGTTTGCCACCGAATAACGATCATGATCACATACTACGACTTTTATACAACTATACACACGTTACGTCAACATTTACCTTATTTATATAGACTAATGAAACGTTCAACAAAAACCACATGATCATTCAATACAACTAAACACTTAGAAATGGTCCTTAAACTGTAGTTACCATTAGTTTTTGTGATGTCTTGTGAGACATGAAGTAATCGATAGAAGCAAGTATGGACTACCGAATATCTCGTATCGATCACGTTCCTGACTAAATAGATATTTTCATGAGTAGATGTGTTGTATATCTAGGAACAACATGATATCACCGTGTATGATATGTCACACGAGCAAACCGGAATTTCACAATGATCCACATGCTGTGGATGGAAAACCCGGAAACACAAGAGACAAAAAGGTATCCGTTAGAGAACCACTTCTCTGTAATTCGTGTATCTGAGACTCGTGACACATTCAATGCCGATATATCAGATACCCTAGCGATGTCTATCTACCTTTCGGTTATACTTGAATTCAACCATTATACCTGGTATAAAGTTTCAGCCAAGGTTATTATATTATGCACAAACTGGTGATGGCAATTGCATAAGCGGTTGGTGATTGGTCGTGGTGATTCAGGGTCATGTACAATCATCAGATGGGATGGACAGGGTCAGGCGTGGCTGCGGTATCGATTGTCACGACCCAATGTGGTAACAGGGTCCACCCCACCAAATGACTATATAGAACTTACACTATCTCCTCAATATTATCACAATAACAACAACAATCATGGCTGCTCAATCGACTCAATCCAAGACCCAATCGAACCCCAAGGACAATTACAGTCTCGAGGAAGACTTCCGGTTCTTCGACCTTTGCGTCATTGTTTAAAGGATTTGTATATTTCAATATAACGAGAATATAACGTGAATATAACGTGAATATTATGTAATTTTGGTGCGATTCTTACGAGATTTTGATGTGATCTTTATACAATCAGCACAGGCTATCTCATATCTAGGCCCACCCTACGGGAGGCTGGGGGGCGGCTGGGAAAGCTAGGGACGCGACCCTTTGAGAACCGTCTTTTATGAGACTCTTATGTGAATATAACGTGAATATAACGTGAATAGACACTGAATAAAACAACCATTACAAAATTATACCAGCTAAACGACTTGAAAATTGTTTACGTCAGTTCTTTTTAACTACTTTATCCTTACCAAATTCCAATCAGCTACATAGCTAATTATACCTCTAAAAGAACTAGTGACAAACCATTACCTATGTCTCTTAGTAGTCGTGATAAGTCGGTACTATTTTGTACTCACGATGTAACCATAACTCATGAAATTGACAGCCAATAATCTATCTCCTTTTTTTAGACTGAATCAGCTTGCAGATAAGCAATTTTGTTCATGTTGACGGGCTGGATGACACCTGTTGATGGCTTGGTGGGGTTCATATCCGACGGCTTACTCTTTTTACTTGTGTTTATTTACTCTGTAGGTGTGTTGATTTTAAACATGGTTCAATTACTCTCTATCATCCTCCTCGGGCTCATGCGCTCACCCGTTGCTTCAACGACGTCAAGAAGTCGCGGTAAGTGGGGTCGGAGCCGATCTTGTCTTCGACCAACGTCGAGTAGGTCCACATTCTCAACGCCATCAACTCGCGGTCCTGCGACAACTCCATGGGCTCGTTGTTCAGCCCCCCCAACACAATGTACAAGTTCTTCCACGTGATCGAGTCCTTCTGGTCGCGGATCTTGCCCACGATCTGGCGCACCCGGTAGTTGAACTCGGACTCCTCGTACAGCAACTCCGGCAACTCGGCCTTGCCCCGGGCAATGGCGTACTTGTTGTCGGTGCCGAACAAGTCGTTGACCAACGCCGGCACCGCGTCGCCGCCGAGCCACAAGAACAACTCCAGCGAGTTGTCGATGAGGTACAACCCGTGGGGGTCCCACGACGTCTTGGAGTCGTTGATGGGCTCGGGCAAAAGGATCAGGGTGCCGACGTCGTCGGTCTCCTCTTCCTCGCCGGTGTCCTCGTTGATCCGCACCACCTTTTCCGGTAACCCGCACTCGTCGGGCATGTCGTGCAACGAGTACACCGTGGGGTAGATGTACTTGATCAACTGGGGGATGGGCATCGACCCCAAGTTGTTCAACGCCGCCGCCCGGTGATCCAGGGGCACCCGGTCGGCGCGGAACCCCAAGTGCTTGGAGAGGGCAAACAAGAGGAGGGGCAACATCCGCAAGTTCGTCGACAACTGGAGCGGCAGCGCTCCCAGCACGTTGCCCGCCACCAACTCCTTGCGGTATACCGTCAAGAGGTCGACCACCGTCTTGGTGAGGTAGTCGCGGGCGTCCTGGAGCGTCGTCGCCAACGCCTTTTCGATGGCCTTGTGGGTGACAAACGTAGTAATCGCCAACTGGTCCGCCAGGGCGTAGATGTCGTCGAGCTTGGCCAGCGTCGGCACCGCAAGGTTCATCACCCGAATGCGGCGCTCGCCAAAGCAGGTGGAGTGGAGCACCGCTGCCTGGAAGTACACCACCGGCTTGGAGATGTTTTCTTCCAACGACATCTCGATACAGTACAGCTGGTCGCGAGGGAAGGTGGGGAACGAGCACAAGTCCAGCGACCGGTTGAAGAAGTTACCGTAGAAGCCCAGCATTCTGAACCCGGTGGAACCCCGCACCCGGAGCACGGCTTCGAGGGCAATGTCCATCGACAAGTGGTCCAGGATTTCCCGCGACAACTTGGCGACATCTTCCTGTTTTTCCAGCGACCACGCCGGGTAGAAGTGGGTTTGCCCCGCCGTGAACCGGGGGAGGTTGGAGAGGGTGGCCACGTCCTGGTACAGCTTCAGCGTCAAGAACAAGTCGACGGTGATCTGGGCCGAGTTGCAGGTGACGGCAAACAGCTTGTAGAACGCGTCCTGGGGCGAAAGCAACGCCTTGGCCTCCTTGGCCTTGCCCAGCACCCCGGCCTCGTCACGAATGGCCAACTTACCCTCGCCAATGTTGGGCAAGGTGGCGGCAAAGCACACGAGCTTGCCGCCGATGTTGGAGATGAGCTTGTGGCCCAGCTTGAGCGCCGGTCCCAAGGCAAACCCTTGGTTGGCCGTCCCCTCAAAGTAGGCGGGGAAGTCGATCAAGAGCTTCTCGATGGCCAGGCGGTTCTCCAGCAAGTTGACGAGCAACCCGTCGGGCGACGGCAAGAACGGCTCGTCAATGTCGGACACGATCATCTGCTCAAACAACTCGGCGTCGTCGTCGTCAACCCCAACAGCGTTCTGGTTGAACCGGAAGTAGTGGAGCAGCGAGTCCACCCCGATGAACGCCACCTTGGCGGTGCCGTTGGGGTTGGGGATGCGGTCCAACAGCTCGAGAATGGTGCGGGTAACGGTGGCGGTTAACCCGAACTTGACGGCGTAGGTGCTGACGTCAATCAAGAACGTGTACACCACCGGTTGCGGCGTTCTCGCCATGTACTCCTTGGGAGCGATAAACTCGACCACGGCGTTGTTGAGCTCGACTCTATCAAGCCGCAGCTTGGGCTGGCCCGAGATCTCGTCGTAGTCAAACGCCAGCGGCACGTCGTTCAACAAGTTGCAGAAGTTACAGCGCCAGCGGCGCCCGTTTTCGGCCCAAGTGACGAAAGGGTTAATGTACCCACGACAACGACGACACCGCAGAATGATGGTGTCGCCAGTGGTGGGCACGTGCTCGTCGTCGATCTTCAACGCGTTGTAGGGGTTGACAATCAACGCCAACGGCAACTTCAGCTTCTTCAAGAGGCCCAGCAGCGTCGGGATGACGTTAAGCGTCAGTCTAAAGTACTCGGGAGAAGCATTGGCGGTGTCGCTGTTGGTCAACGTCAGCCCTGGCGGCAACACAATTGGCGGCGGCGGCAACAGCAAGTCGGAGATGGGAGGCGGCAACTCGCGGCTCAAGTCACACGGGTAGATCTGGTTAAGAGGCGTGGCGCTACCACCAGCACCGCCAAAGTACGCTGGCTGCTGCGGCGATTGCTGAGGTACTGCTCCCTGCTGGTAGTACTGGTCGTAGGACGGTTGCTGGCCTCCTTGCACTCCGTAGGGAGCGTTTACGGCGGCATTGGCGACGTTGGGCGTGGCAGGCTGAGCTCCGTAACCGGGAGCACCAGCAGCACCACCGTAGCCCGGAGCCACGGGTTGTCCGTAAGGCAGAGGTTGTCCTGGAGCCACGGGTTGTCCGTAAGGTTGCGGTTGTCCTGGAGCCAATGGCTGTTGCTGGACGGGAGGTTGTCCATAAGCTTGAGGTTGAGGTGGTTGGCCAAACGCCGGCGGCTGGCCCAAGTTCATGTGGGCCATGCCCTGAGCCGCCTGGTCCACACCGTAGGCACCAGCCGCGGGAGCGCCGGGAGCCATGTTGCTGGCGTACGCAGGTTGGGGGTACGCTCTCCGCTTCGACATGGGATTAAGTGGTGGGTCAACAAATGAGATTTTCGTTTGGCTCGCGTCGGGCGAGTGCGACTACGTGTCAATAGTACACGTAGCGCGAACGAAAGGACACGAGGGAGTGGAGGGAGGATGGGTAAATGGGAGTGAAATTTGGGACGGAAACGACTGTATATGTTAGTAGAATATTAGGGGTAGACGTTGGGGTTGGTTTGGTGAGTTTTTGGCTTCAATTGGTGGTGTTAGTCGAGGACTGTTGTGGTGTTGTGTTAGTATGGTGAGCGGTGCGCCAGTGGCAAATGGAAGCTCAAGGAAGGTCAAGTGACGAAGTGACAAAGCAGACGTGATGATTTGACAGTGATAGAAACAATAGAATTATCACAGTAAGTCAATGGGTTAATGGGAGACGTTTCTTGACTTATGACTAGAGGTGGTGTTGTTAGTGGTTGGAAGAGCGCGTAGGGAAAATCACAGACACGTTGTGTTATGAGGCTGGATGGGGATCAGGGCTCATATATGTGGGGTAACAAATACACGGATATTGGTAGTGGCCTATATTTGTATGACACCACCTAAAGTAAATAAATTAGTTTGAGTTTAGCGGTGTTTAAGTTTATGGCGGTGTGGTTTTTTAGTGTAAAATTGTGGTATTGAGGTGATTTTGACACGAAAGGGGACTAAACCACGGAAATCGGGTCCAAAAACCCCACCATCGTAATCTTCATCTCTCATTACCCTTTCTTACCTCCTTTCCAGTTGAAATATACCCCTTGGTTGTTATTTTTCACTATCCCATTTTGTTACCCAAGTCCATCGCTTCATCTCATCGCATCGCGAACATTAACCCATCTCCATACATCGACCATGGGTAAACGGGACAGAGAAGAGCTGGTCGACGACAAGCGCCTTAAAAAGGAAAAGAAAGAGAAGAAGGACAAGAAGGAGAAGCTGAAGGACAAGAAGGACAAGAAGGACAAGAAGGAAAAGAAGGACAAGTCTGACAAAAAGGAAAAGAAGGACAAGTCCGACAAGAAGGAAAAGAAGGATAAGAAGGATGAATCGTCCGAACCCATTACTACTGGTTACCAACAGCTGGAAGAGCTTTCCCAGGTGCCCCAACTGGAAATCGATGAGTTCATGTCCACCAACGAAGTCACCGTCGAAGATACCCCAAAACAGCTCCGTCCCCTCCTCAAGTTCTCCCAGGTATCGTTGAACCCCAAGGTCGCTAAAGTGCTTACCAAATTCGACAAGCCCACTCCCATCCAGTCGGTGGCGTGGCCCTACCTTCTCCAAGGCGATGACGTCATTGGTGTCGCCGAAACCGGGCTGGGGAAGACGTTTGCGTTCGGTGTGCCTGCCATCAACGCCATCTTGACCAACAACACTCCCGGTTTGCTGGTATTAGCCATTTCTCCCACTCGGGAATTGGCGATGCAAATCTACGATAATCTCGTCGATCTCACCAAGGACACCGGACTTGAGTGTGTGTGTGTCTACGGTGGTGTGTCTAAGGATGACCAAATTCGTAAATTGAGACTGGCCAATGTCGTGGTCGCTACTCCCGGTCGGTTGCTTGATTTGATCAACGATGGCGCCGTGCCTATGGACAACATTAACTACCTTGTGTTGGACGAAGCTGATAGAATGCTCGAAAAGGGGTTTGAAGAAGACATCAAGCTGATCATCGGTCACACCCACACCAAGGGCAGACAAACGCTCATGTTCACTGCTACTTGGCCCAAGGAAGTGAGAGAATTGGCGTCGACATTTATGAAGAACCCCGTGAAGGTGAGCATTGGTGATCGTGATGAATTGAGTGCTAACAAGCGGATCACCCAGATCGTCGAAGTGATTGACCCTAGAGATAAGGAACGCCGGTTTAACCAACTCTTGCAAAAGTACGATAACGGCAAGGACAAGATCCTCGTGTTTGCTCTCTACAAGAAGGAAGCCACCCGAGTGGAAAACACCATGCGTCGCTCCAACTACAACGTCGCTGCCATCCACGGCGACTTGAGTCAGCAACAACGGACGCTGGCGCTCGATGCGTTCAAGAAGGGGAAACTGAACATCTTATTGGCTACCGATGTCGCTGCTCGGGGGCTCGATATCCCCAACGTCAAGGTGGTGATCAACTTGACCTTCCCGTTGACGGTGGAGGACTACGTCCATCGGATCGGGCGGACCGGTCGGGCGGGCCAGCTGGGGATTGCTCACACGTTGTTTACCGACCACGAAAAGCACCTTAGTGGTGCTTTGGTCAATATCTTGCGGGGAGCCAACCAACCGGTGCCCGATGAGTTGCTCAAGTTTGGTGGCCACACCAAGAAGAAGTCGCACCTGGCGTACGGGGCGTTCTATAAGGATGTTGATATGACCAAGACCGCCAAGAAGATTAAGTTTGATTAGATAGTTATAGACATTTACCGACTAACTCCTAGCCTTTTACGGCGACTAACTTCCAGTTTTTTACGGACACGAACTCCTAGCCTTTTACGGCGACTAACTTCCAGTCTTTTACGGGTACTAACTCCTAGCCTTTTACGGACACTAACTCCTACAGAGACAACGTCTAGCCTTTTACGGCGACTATACTTTATTTTATTATGAACACTAAATTCAAGCCTTACGTATGATATTGATTAAATGGTCAAGAATTGCCATCATGTCGAATAAATTGAGGTTTCAAATGGGGTTTACGGTTCTTCCTATAACAGGTCGATTAATACTAAACTTTACACCAAAAAAATCGCCAAAAATACTCTCACGGGTATCTACCGGTCATGTAGCCCATGCATCACATCAAATAATTTTTTCGAATTTTTTTTGACGTTTGTCATGGTCGGCTGGGGTTTGGTCCCATCTTCGCGGTTAACTGTATGAAAATGTACCCTACGATTGATTGCAAAAATAACACCTTAATAAAGTCGTGAATGGAAATCTGAAACGGCCATAATGTTTAAAACGTCCCCAGGTAACAGAACTGGATTTTCGAAATTTTTTGTAGTTTGTCGGTGAAGTCACCATAAAGCAGCTCTTCCTCCCCAATGGGAGTCGTGCGCGGCACAAAAATCGTAAGTAATTTAGCAAATCCAACGGTGGTTGTCGTCACTGTGGGGATGTTAACCCGTCAGTGCTTGTACTCCCGCAGATACGAGGCCATTACCCTAGTACCTGGTTAGTTACTATTCATCTACCATATATTCAACCACCCCGTTTACCAGGGTTATTCTAAGTCTATATACTATCTGTCCTGCACGTTAGCGGAAGGTACGGCACATAGTTCCGTAGCTAACAGGGGATAATCAGTGTAGATTTATAACCATTTACGGTGACAAACTCTTGACCGCTTACAGACTCCGTAGTCTAATTTATCGAAAATATCTCCCAGCCATAACTCTTGATTAATGGAATCAATCTACAGCATTCATGTATACTACCTCCCAGTTTTCTTCATTAATCCTTTCCTCTCAATAACTTGTTGTTGTGGTTTTTATTCCAATTGTGTTGTGTTCTTCAACTAGACAAACAGGAGATCAAAGTCATGGGCAAATTAAATTCAAAGCAATTCTGGAGCCACCACCATCAACACACTTTCGTAAACGGTTAAGTGAGAGGTTGCGAAACTACTCGAGGTTAAAAGTATTGAATGAGCACAAACCAGAAAACGCGAGGTACGTGGACCCCACTTACTGGTTACCTTCGCTCGTTGAGTTTAGTTTATCATTGGCAACTGCTCCTGAAGAGCTCGTAGGGTGGCGCTGCTGCCGCTTGTGCTGATCCAGTCTATTCAGTTCATGAGGTTAATGCCGCTTAAGTCGTTCAGGTTGGTAGTCGAACATCCCCCGTTCCACATACACCGATGCCGGCCACTGATGGATTTCGACATCATTAACTAAACCAAACACGTGAGCACACTCAAGGCGATTTTGAGTGGCAATAAACGGGCGCCAATACTGCCTTGAATAAACCACTCTCAATTGTCTTACCGATGGAGGAACCTGTAATTCGCCCACCTTGACATCTTTCAACGATAGGTACTTGAGCTTTTTGCACTTATTTAGCTCCATTTCCTCGACACGAACATCGTGGAGAAATTCTTCCATTGTCAACTTTTCCACCATAACCGGAATGGAACCATGGCCATCATATATTAACTCTTGACAGGTAATGTCATGGACGCTCTCTATCTCTGAGTTACATTTGAGTACTTTGGCCGTAATTTTGGTATTCTCGGGAAGTTCGACGAAATCAACAGTCACCACGTCTGCCGAGATAGCCACTCGTTCGGGTCCAGATTCGTGTAATTCGATCGACAGCAAATGCTGCTGAATAATCACATCGTAGTACACTTCTGTCAAATGCACGTGCTGAAGTCGGGAAAACCCCTTGTTGAAGGGAAATGCATTTCTGCTCGATCCAATCTTCAAAGTGGTCAAGTTCGGGGCGTGGATATCGTTAAGCTCCAGGTAGTCATGCATGTGGAGATCAGTGAGTCGCGGACAATTGATGGTAAGTATTCCCGCCGGATCCCCCACCGTCAACCGTTTGATATTAGCTGACTTGACCACAACGTCGTGCCATTTATCAAAATAACACGCAAACACCTCAAGTTGGGGCGGGATTCCCTCCACTGGTGCTGTTGACCAAACGGTTAACTCGGTCAAACTGGGGGGCAAGGGATAGCTTTCCGTGAGCGTATCGGTAAGGTTAATATGTAATACCGTCATACACCGAAGCAAGCTCAACGTTTTGACGCTGCTAAAGGCAAGAAAGTAACCTTTCAACGAGGTCAACCGACCGAGTTGCGCATTGGTGAAGAGCTCGGTGATGTCCTGGGTACGCCTGTCGTCTGTGGATATGCGCTCATCCCGCTGCCAATCGAGACTCAACACATACTCAACGCTTTTAAGGTTCGGACAATGGACATCTTTGAACGAGTAGTTATCAACTCTCTTCTTCGACCTAATGGAGATTTCTTTCATGTTGTCCATGGCTGGGGCCCGAGAGATAGAGACCATATGTGCTACTTCAAGCTGGGACCAGGGGATTATCGTGTGATCGTCATACTTGTCACCCATGGTGAAATGTTTCAAGTTCGTCAACGTCCTTGCATTCAATGCATGGCCCTGCATCTGTGAAAAGTCAATGGTGGTAATCAGTTGGGGCAAAAACATACCATCCCTGATGGGACTACGGATGTTACAATAATGCTTGAGGTTGGTAAACTCCTCTAAACTGTGAACGCTGTTGCCATCGGGCCACCTCTCTTGACGGATGTTGCATAAGGTGAGCTTTGTAATTGAGGTGGGGATGTTTCCAGGTTCAAATTCAACGCCATCAAGGCTTAGTTCAGTCAACTTGGTACCCAAAAAATTGAGATTAGGTAGCGGATACTTCGCTCGTGTCCTCCCGCAATTCTTAATGGACAATGCCACCAGCCGGTATGATAAATGCTTGAGGTACTCGAGGGTAATTAGCGTGTAATCATAGGACATATTGACGACGATATCACAGGGAGGAAGCTTGGCTAGCGTGTCAAAGTCGATTCTTCTATGATCTCCGGTAATAACGGTCTCTGCCGTCACCTCCACTTTGCACTTGGTTAGGTACTGAGCAATCTCTTCAGCATAGTCGGACTTTGAAAAAGCGACGTAAAGTCGACATACCGAGGGCACATCGAGCATGGAAAAGATAAGGTTGCTGACATCAAGGGGAAGGTCAGATAACGTGGTATTCGTCGTTTTCAGTGTTATTAGATTGGTCATTATTTTGGTTAACACATTGGTAAGGCGAAATAACCTATGGGTGGTGAGAATTGTCAACAAATGACCTGCAGATAGTCTATCCACGTCTATCGCCAAAATTGGACTGCAAAGATAGTTGACTATATTCGATGCTATGATGTGCAGTGTTTTGTTATATAGTTAGTCGAGTTCAGTTTGTTTCGTGAATTTACGTGAATTATAGACATGGATTGCTTTGCTTGGGATACTTCGTGATAAGTTTAGTTTAATAATGCTTGAGGTCAGCTTAAGAAGATAAAGGAAAGCTTTGATCGTTGGCTTGGTTTGATGAGCCAAATTGATATGAGCCTCACAATAAATATATGGAGTTGTTAGACATTGACTCATAGAGTGGGTGGCTACTCAAGCCTGTGCTTTTTCGATGATTTGAGCAGAGTGAAGAATTCGGGCACAAAGTTTGTTCCCCCGGTACTAGAGACAAACACTGACACCGGTGTCTGAGTGAACTCGGCATCATCTTCCCCATCAACATGAGCCCATTCGAGTCGATCTTGTGTCTCAATCTTTATGCATCGGCGAGAGTCCTTACCGGACAATTTCAACTGTTTCACCGATGATGGAACAACGAATGGGCCTTCGATGTCGACGTCGAGCGATAGGTATCTAAGCTTGGTACAGCGGTATAGCTCCAATGCCTTTAGTTTATCTGCATCGAGGTTTTCACGGTAATTACCTATTGTCAACTTCTCAACCATAGCAGGAACATAGTCTGTATGCCACCAACAAGCCAACTCTTGACAAGTCACATCTCGTACACCAACTAAAGAATTAGCTTGGAGCTTCTTCGCAGTAATTTTGGAGGTCGGCAAAAGTTTGCATTCACCGAGTACAACAGTATCCGCCGATATCAGCACTTTTCGATCCTTCAAATCTGAAATCTTGATCGACTTCAAATGTTGCTCAATTACCACATCACCAAGCGCTTTGCCTAACTTGACATGAGCAAGCCTGGGAAAGCCATGCTTAAAGGGAAACCCAAAAAGGTCGTGATTTTCCAATTTCATCAAGTTAGGTGCGTGGATGTTGGGAAGCTCTCCAACAAATTTCAAGCATAGATCAGTGAGTCTATCGCAATCAATGATGACCAGACTTCCCCCATCAATCTTCAAACGTTTGAGATTGGCTGACCTTACCACGACATCACTCTCGGACAAATAGTCTCCGGTACTACAATACTCAAACACTTCAAGTTGATGAGGAATCCCTTGCACCGGTTGTGATGACCAGATGACCAACTCCACCAAGTTAGGTGGCAATGGAAAACTCTCGGTAAGCGTTTTATCGACCGTGATGTGCAATACCTTCATTTGTTGTAGTAATCTCATGGTGTTGATGTTACCGATTGAAAGATGACGCCCTTTCAAAAATATCAAGCGGGCGAGTTGCGCATCAGTGAAGAGCTCAGTGATAGCACAGATTGAGTCTCTTTCCACGTATCCTTCTTCTTCTTCTTCATCATCATCGTCTTCGTCCCCTTCTTCTTCGATTTTGATCTTACCATATTCCACACTCTCGAGTCGTGGACAATAGATATCTTTGAACGACTGGTTTTTGGACACAACGGTGATTTCTTTCATTTGATCCAATCGTTGGTTCGGAGGAATCTTGACCACTTGAGCTGATTCTAACTGCGACCACGGTAAAGTCGTGTTAGTATCTCCACGCGTTCCAAATCGTCTAAGGTTCGGAAGTGTCGACGCATCGAGAGCACAGCCTCCGGTCTTATAAAGGTCGGTAATCAGTTGGGGCAATTGTATACGCCTGTATGATGAATAACGGTCGATCCAAAAATGTGTAAGGTTAGTGAAATTCCTAAGATCAAGTGTCGTGGATGAGTCAGAACACTCCCAAATCTTAAGCTTTGTTAGCGACGCAGGAATCAAGGTGGGTTTAAATTCACCGTCTATGAGACTCAACTCGGACAACTTAGTACCCAAGAATAGGAGATTAGCTTGCTTACACGTGGCCAGCATATTGACTTGATTGATATTTAACGCCACCAGCCGGTACGACAGCTGTTTAAGGTACCAAAGCGTTAGCCGCATGTAATCGACCTTGACGTTTATCACGATATCACAAGGAGGAAGCTTGGCTAGCGTGTCAAAGTCGATTCTTCTCGTATCTCCAGTAATGACGGTCTCTGCTGTCACCTCCACTTTGCACTTGGTTAGGTATTGAGCAATCTCTTCAGCGTAGTCTGACTCTGAGAAAGCAACATAGAGTCGACACACCGAGGGCACATCGAGCATGGAAAAGATAAGGTTGCTGACATCAAGGGGAAGGTCAGATAACGTGGTATTCGTCGTTTTCAGTGTTATTGGATTGGTCATTGGTTCACATCCACCACATTGGTAAGGGGAAATAACCCATGGGTGAGCTGGTGAGAATTGTCAACAAATGACCTGCACATAGTCTATCCACGTCTATCACCAAATTTGGACTACAATGATTAGTTGGCTTTATTCAATACTACGGTGTGGAGTGATTTGTTATATAGTTAATCGAGTTCAGTTTGTGCCGTAAATTTACATGAATTATAGGCATGGAATTGCTCTCCTTGGCATACTTTGTGATAATTTTAGTTTAATGTTAATGTTTGAAGTCAGCCTAACTTGAATTAATCTGAGCCTCACAATATAATTATGGATTGGTTGGTCAGCGGCTTCCTGGGGGAGGTGGTTACTCAAGCCTGTGCTTCTTCGATGTATTGAGCAGAGTGACGAATTCAGGCACAAAGTTCATTGCTCCACTTCCACTGAAATACAATGACACCGGCGTCTGAGTAAACTCGGTACCATCTATATCCCAGACTTCAGCATGTTCGAGTCGATTCTGAGTCTCAATTTCCAAGCGTCGGCGATAATTGCTGCCGGACACTTTCAATTGTCTCACTGATGGTGGAACAAAGAATCGGCCATTAGATTTTAGGCTGAGCGATAAATACCTAAGTTTGGTACATCGGTGTAGCTCTAACGCCTCTAGTTCACCTGCATCGAGGTCATCATGTATGGTCAATTTCTCAACCATGACAGGCACATGGTGTATATAACCACAAGTCAACTCTTGACAATTTTCAACTAGATTCCCATTTAACGTTCTTAATGTAAACACGAGCACTTTTGCATTGATGTTGGAGGTCGGCAAAGGTTCGCAATCACAGAGTAAAACAGTTTCCGCCGAAATCAGTAAGTCTCGTCCCAGCAAAACTGCTATTTCGACCGATTTCAAATGTTGCTTGATTACTACATCACCAAACGCTTCGCCCAACTTGACATGAGCAAGCCTGGGGAAACCATGCTCAAAGGGAAACACAAAAAAGGTGCCAATTTCCAAACTTGTCAAGTTGGGTGCGTAAATGCTGCGAAGCAATTCATCACTACCCAAGCATAAATCAGTGAGTTTATCACAATCAATGGTGACCTGTCCTACCCCCTCGAGTCTCAAACGTTTGAGATTGGCTGACTTCACCAAGACATCTTGCAAGGGCCCATGTCTTTTGTTATTATGGTATTCAAACACCTTGAGCTGCGACGGGATGTTTTTTACTGGTTTCGATGACCAAATGACCAACTCCACTAAATTGGGTGGCAACGGATGACTCTCCGTGAGCGTCTTATTGAATGTGATGTGCAATACCTTCATTTGTTGTAGTAAACTCATGATGCTGATGTTACCGATTGAAAGATGATGTCCTTTCAAAGATGTCAAGCGGGCGAATTGCGCATCAGTGAAGAGCTCCGTGATAGCATAGATGGAGTCTCCGTCCACTTCATCTCCTTGTTCTGTCAAATCCTTTTTCATCTTACCATATTCCACACACTCGAGCCGTGGACAATGGATATCTCTAAAAGACTGGTTTTTGGAAACAACTGAGATTTCTTTCATTTGATCTAACCGTTGGTTCGGAGGAATCTCAACCACTTGAGCTGATTCTAACTGCGACCACGGTAGCGTTGTGTTAGTATCTCCACCCGTTTCAAATCGTTTAAGGTTCGGGAGTGTCGACACATCGAGAGGACGGCCTCCGGTCTTATGAAGGTTGGTAATCAGTTGGGGCAATTTCACGCGCTTGATTGCTGGTGAATCTTCAATCCAAAAATGTGTGAGGTTGGTGAATCTCCTAAAATCGAATTTGAAAGATATCTCAGACCATAGACGAACTTTAAGCTTTGTTACCAGGGCAGGAATCAAAGAGGGCCATATATCAGTAAAACTCAACTCAGTCAACTTCGTGCCCAAGAATAGAAGATTAGGTTGAGGACGCCTGCGTGAGTAGTCATGTTTATAATCAATATTCATAGCGACCAGCCGGTACGACAGCTGTTTAAGGTACCAGAGCGTTAGCCGCAAGTAACTATTCTTCACGTTTATCACGATATCACAGGGAGGAAGCCTGGCTAGCGTGTCAAAGTCGATTCTTCTCGTATCTCCAGTAATAACGGTCTCCGCCGTCACCTCCACTTTGCACTGTCGGAGAAACTGAGCGATATCGTGGGAGTAAGAGGACGATGAAAAGGCAATGTAAAGACGACACACCGAGGGAACATCAAGGAATGAGAAGACACGGAAGCTAATATCGAGGGGGAGATCTTCCAAAGTGACCTTCATTCTATTTGTGAACAAATTGCGTTGGAAACTCACCATGGTGTCTCATAATTCTTACAGTGTTTTGGTGTGGCTGGTGGTGAGTAACGTCAACAAACGCGTCCTGCACACTGTCTCAGACATAGACGCGTCTTAAAAAAATTAGTAGATTTATTCATTTCCTACCTACAGTTTTGATAGTTCAAGCTTACTCCTTTCACTTATCGCTAGTTTTGTTGTATTAGCGGCATGCCCTCGACAATTACCGACATCGAGTCAATGACGATGATGATGGTTTGAGACCTAAATCTTTTGAAACTTAGATTGATATATTCTCCCATCGAGTAATTGTGAGTTTTACTCAAGACTTAAACTGGTTTGTAAATTTGTTCCGTTAAAATTCCATCAAATTTTGCAAATTTGGAATGAATGAAACCTTGTGATTGAACTATACCATTGTCGATTGAAAATGCCATCCTACACAACACATGCAACAGATCTTGCCATGATTAAAAGCTCACAAAATACCCCATCTCCGCCACCAACCAAATCTTACCATAATTGTCTTCGATAAACACTAACATGGGCACGTAAATTTGTCAATGTTCGGTCGACAACATTAATGCCTGGGGGGACGTGAGTATGAGCCCCTAGTGGCCAACTAAATGGCAACTTAGAAAAGAATCAAATGGTTATCAAATAATCTTCTATTTCTCCTAGTTTGGTACATTGTGGTGGTATTTTCCGCTTGTTTTGGTTCGGATCATCATTTTTGGCGTCAGCCGCACGCTCAATCCTTTTTTGTAGTTAACCTCGCGCGACAGTGTACGCTCCATTGGTTTGATTCCATCACTACTCCACACATGGTTGATCCGAGTTCACCACCCATTCGACGACTTGAAGACCTTCCCCGGGAAATTCTCCAGCAAATATACTCCCACGTCGGGGTGGCGTCGATGTGTCGGCTTTATGTCGCCTATTCCCGTAACCGATTCAAACTCGAGTTGGCGAGTTACTTTGTCAACTGTGGAGTGGTTAACGTTACCGCCGAGGAAGTCATTACTGGCGATCTTGACAAGATTGACTTTTACGACTACGCCAAACTTCCTCCGTGCCACATTAACGTTGTTACGAATGTCGGTCATTTCAACATCACCACATGGCACCTTAGCCAAGTCAAATATAAGCTGTTGCTGGTGATGGTGGAAAATATGTATACGGATAGATGGTGGCTTCTATCCAATGGTCTTAGCGACCTCGACAACGTGACGAGCTTGTCGATTGAGGGAGGTATTGAGGTTGATCCTCAAAACATTCCCGTGTCGGTAACCAAGCTAGTTCTCACCGATTGTATGGTAAACGAGCCGGAAGACTTTGAGCACTTGACTAATCTTACCCACTTCCACAGCAACTGTGACCACGAAGATAGTTTACGGTTGCCATCCCTGGTGGTATCGCTCTGTATGTATCCTACCGACACGTTTGACGCCTCGACGCTCGTCAACCTCAAGCACGTGCTGATCTGGAATATCATCAACGTTCCCTGGGACCAAATCGAGACGGTGTGTTCGGGTCATACTCTTTACGAGGGTAATTTGGAGTGGGATTATCCCTGCTTTGAGGACGTCACCTGTCCCCATCTCGTCAGCGTGGACTTTTCGGACTTTGAAGGGGGTGGCGACGTCTCCGACTTCTTCACTTTACCTCAATTGGCTCGCTTGACGCTGCTCAAAGGAGACGAACTCACCGTCAGTAACATGGCCTTATGTTCACGGTTGACGGTGTTGCACATGAGAATGACGGGACCTCTCACCGTCGACTTCGTCGTGCCTGTCCCCTTGATCGAATTGAAAGTGTGGCTGGAGTTCCCCGTGGATGGCATTCCCCAGCAGCTCAAAGTATTTGACTACGAATCATGGACGAGCGATGGCGATAGTTCGGACTGTCCCGTGTACGTAAACTCGAAGAGACTCAAGACGTTGACGATTCAAGGGGCGGCGGAGGTCACCATCGACTGTCCCAATCTTACCGATTTGGAGTTGGAGAAGGTGGATAAGCTCGGTACGGTCGATGCTCCCAATGTCATGAGGTTGACGTCGAAGTGTGTCCCCATTCAGTTGACAAACTTCCCTCGGCTTATTGAACTTGATCTTGCTGGCAATGTCCCAGACGCTCCGATGGACGTTATCATGCCACAACATCTCAAGTCCGTTTCGCTTGGATACATGAAATTGGGTCATGTATCGGTTTCCGCCGATGACGTCGCCCTTCGCTTTTGTCACTTTGATGACCACAGCCCCGCCCCCCGCATCCTAACCAAAGTCCTACTTGTGTATTCGGCGAATAGAGATTTGGTATCTAGGTTTGACGATACCAGTGGCGTTAGTTGTCAGGAATACCGTTGTCTTGACTGTCGTGAAGTGGGACAAATCCCCTTGATGGTGGAAAAGATCTCCATGGGAAGCTTGTTTGACCCAACGTTGACAGAGTCTGACCTCGACCCTGACCATGGTTTTGCGCCGATACGTTTCGAGGACTATGCCAACCTTCGTGCTCTCTCTATTGATAATGCTCTGTTCGATGGCTGCTACAGTAACGGACTTACTATCCCCGCATCGGTGAGACAAATGAGCTTGGGCAAGGTGGAATGGGGCGATGATGCCAGCTTACAATTCGCAGATGGATCCCAATGTGAACATGTCGATTGTACCGGTGCTGCTACCATGAAACAGTTGGGGATATCTGAAGAATGGTGTCCGTCGTACTTTATCCCTTCGAAGGACATGAGCTCGCTCCAGCCTCGGTTGTTACGACAACATGACAACTGAGCAATGATGTTTGATGATTGCAAACTAATGAAAATGATTTGAAACTAACGAATGATAATGACGTTCGATCTAACGAATGATGACGATGCCTATGAGATAATGAGAATGATGTTTATGTGTATATAACGAGAATGATGAGTATGAGTATATAACGAGAATGATGAGTATGAGTATATAATGAGAATGAGTATTTAATGAGAATGAGTATTTGATAAGTATGAGAAGTCGATGAGTGAGTAAGTTACACAATTGTGATGTTTCTGAATGATTAATGTGAAGATTGATAGTGATGAGCTTTAATTCCTTGACAAGAGTGTAAATCAAGAAACGGTCAAACCGTTATGGGCATTCAAGCCGTCATTCTCCCAACTTTCATCTAATCAAGATATGGTTCAAGATGACTAGATAATTAGGCTTATAGCACGTTCAAGTCGATCATGGGTGTCAATCATCAGCGGTAGTACTGGTAACGAGGTAGATGATCGAAAATCCTAGATTCCACGACATTGTCCTACAAAGTTGCTCACCAGAGAGGAAGCCTACCATGTCCAAATGAAGACCAATTAAACTGTGTTCAAGTATAATAGACATTACCAACAGGATAAAGTGCTAGACGGTAAAAAGACCAAAAAGCGTCAATGCCGTTTGGACGATACCCAGGGATCTTTGGGTGGCTTCTTTTGCATATCGTAGAAGGGTGTGGTTTTCCTATGAGGGAAAGATAAATTGTCCGATCGAGGCTGCCATGCGCAGTGACGTAACCACCTACTCACCCCTTTCACAGCGATGTTTACGAGGATACATGGCATCAAACTCTATTTTTACTCGGGAATGGCGACGCTATCTCGGAGATCAGTAAAGCGGGGGTTGGTGATAACCACTTTAGGTGTTTCGTCGACCACATTTAAAGAAAAAGGTGCAAGTACCATAAGGGTTAGGGTATATGGTCGGACGATACTACCAAGGAGGAAAAAGGCCACGTATATCGGTCAATTGATGTCACCAAATAGCAATTGTTGAAGCACGACCATGTGGTTCAAGCCCAAGTAGTTCATGGCCGCAAACATCCCAGCATGAAGCATATGATGATACTCCCCCACACTTTAGTCAATTACAATTGGTAACCCCTTTAATTACTCGGAGAAAATAGGGGACGATAGCAATGGCGCCATTGAGTTTCGGGTTCGATTGAGTCAAATGGTGGTTACGGCTTTTCCTTCGATCAATACCAAACCAACGTGTAGTTTGCTACACCTTAAAATCACAGGCGCGGAACACGGTCGATTCCGCGTGATTGATTAGCGGGCCACGGTTACCTAAACGAGACGTCCCCACGTTGCGACAGCAAAGAGCTCCACCAAAACAAAAGCCCACGAGGGCTTGCCGCGGGTTCCTGTCTCGGACTACTACTGATCGGATTGTTGGCCTTTTCTGTGGTTACGTAGCATTGGGGTTCGGGTCGCCGATTGTCCCATCCACCCGATTATGTTTGTCTAGACAACAGAAGTCACCTCGTGGCTTCTCTCAGAGAAAAAAGGTGGAGAGTGCGGGACGTCCTCGTGGGGTAAATGTAGTGTGGCTGCGACTGACAACCGAGTGAGACTGATCACTGACAACAACAATTAAAGAGAATGTCAATTGACGACTAGATTAGAGGATATTTGAGATTAAAGGTGTGGGTGGATCGAGCTAACGGTTGCTATTTTTCCGGCGGGGGGATGTATGGCTTGCGGTTGCCGGTGACTGTGAGGTCATGGGTGTCACCTGGAAACGGTCCGTTATGAGTGATAACCACGCATGACTCAGCCATAAGTCGCTCGGGGCGAGATACGTGTATATATTATCCCAGTATATATATAGAGGCCTGCGGCGCCCGTGTTGTCCAATCTACGAATATAGCTGTTGTGCTATGTTTTGGTTCTTAAGACGGAGAAAGCAAGCCCCGACCGACGTCGGTCCCATCCCCTCTCAGTTCATTCAGGAGGATGCTAACCGGTTGATTCAGTTCGACATGGCCACCACTGAGGATGATGTTGTCGACATTACCTATAAGCAGTTGTCGTACGCTGAAGCGGCTCGGTTGGGAGCTACCAAACAGGCGCTGGCGCCACAATTGCTGGTGGCGAAACGGGGACCGCCTCGTCGTCGGGCTCGGTTAGCTGGTAGTGACTCGGCAATTGACGATGGCGACTCGTTGGTTAAAGAGGACTACTGGCAGCGCAACCAGCACTTTAAGCATAAGCAGTTTGAGTCGCTTCAACGCAAGAAGCTTAACAAACAGATGAAGAAGCTGCTGTAACCTTTGGTTGTTCTGTGTGTCTCGGGTTTGGCGACGTGACCAATTCCGATTATCCCAGTCACCATTTACAAGAAAAACAAAAATCACATCAACCAATTCCATAATCATAACTACCATAACTATATACTTATACATCATAAATCCCCCACTAGTCTAGGCATTAAACCCCAGTATTGTTGTGATTGTGTGGTCGCGGTGGTTATTGTCTCTTATCAGTAAACAATACTAATAACAAGAATCACGCTTTACGGATTGCGACACGCAATGTCTCGGAATATGGGGAATATGGGGATTACATATGATAGGAGTTAATGGTTTTTTATTTGGGTTTGACGATTATTGGCTGAATGGTTGTTCTGCTCGGTATAACCTCATGTAGGGTGGAGCGGTAAATCCGAAAGTGACGATTGTCGGGGTGATTATGTCAGATTCGACCTTATCAGTGTGGTCGTTTGATTGGGATCTCACATGAAATGATACGTATAATACATTTAAAGGATATGCTATGGGAGTAGCTAATAAAGAAAAACTACTATGATGGGTGTACACCAAAAAAATGACTCGGAAAAGGCATGGGAAACGTCACTAAGAAAGGTCACACTTGGCCCTCCCAAACGGGAGGCAGCGACCTCGGTGCGGCACTGGTGCAGCGGGAGCATGCGCGCCATGACGTCACTCGGATAAGCGGGACCGGCGTTGCGCGAGCTGGCGAAGCTTATCCCGACGCTTCTTATGGTTCAGCTGGACCTCCTGGCAGCTCACCATCTCGATGCGGTCGTACTCCAGCGTAAAGATCAAGTCGATGACGTTGCCAATTGCCTGCTGGTACACCGGCAGTCGTTGCGGGGCGTGGATGGCGGAATCGGTGTCAGCCATTGTCGACCATTACAGGTAGAAACTGATGCTTTGGGACGATGGAAAGCACTGCTACCTGAGGTAAAACAGAATAGATGTTTCAGGGATGGGAAGGATCGACGAAGTTAATCTGTGGATAACCGAAAAGCTGGGGGACGCCGAGCTCTATATATGTCAGTGAAATAGGGGGAAAAACATCGCTACCGTTTTCCCGACGGAAAATGCCACAGGTTAGGCGGCCCGGGCCGATAAATGCCTCACACCAAGTTGCAATTTTTTTTTTAATTAAATTTCTCCCACAAATTGATCCGTAACCTTGCGGCGCCGCACGCCTGTTTTCTTTTTTTTTTTATTTCTGGGGTTATCGGGGTTGTTCCCCCGTGGGCAACTATCCCCACATCAGCTCCGTCTCTTCCTATGGAAAGAGGTCACAAATCATTCCATCAATCACTCGACCAGTCACTCCCATCAACTAAACCAGAGTTTTTCCGTTGATCGGAGCGCTCGGACGACCCCGACACCTCGGCCTGGAACCACTTGGGAGGTTATCAGAGCCTAATCATGCTTTATCGTTCGACGCAGTTAAAACCTAATTCACCGCTATTAGCGCTTACGAGCGATTTCGTAATCGCTTTCCCCAGAAATCTCCGTGATCCCTAATCTCGATAACTCCTAATCTTTTTAGTGTCCTATATCCGTCTCCATTTAACGGAGAAAGTTAGGGATGTCACAGTTGTTAGTCATTACAACTTTACTCGCTAATGGCGATGCGATAAGAGACGGAGATCGCCCTTAGCGCCGATAAGCCGGAGCGCGCCCTGACTTGACTGACCTGAGCGCCCCCGTGTTTCAGCGCCGCGCGAAGGTATATAGGGGGTGGCGCCCCGAGCGCAACAAAACAATTTTGGTCAACGACATCTCCCCTCACCGGCGCCCTCCGAAGCTCAACAAACCCTGCCATCGCTTCGGACGCCGTAACCTTTCCCCTTACTTTCCCTAACTTTGACGCCACAAGCGTTAACCTTTCTCCCGTTACTCGTGTAACGAGATCCCCAATGCCCTATCCTTACTGGCCGCTTGGCCGTCTGAAGCTGGTGCTGGGCGCAGCGCCGGCGCTGCCCATCGACATCGCCCCGGCGCCGGCGCTGACGGCGCTGATGGCGCCGATGGCGGCGCTTGACTCGGAGGTGGTCGACACCAATACTCCCTT
>JAKTSL010000052.1:0-99843 GCA_030580175.1 Diutina pseudorugosa | reverse complement strand
TAATGGTGCTCGAGCCACGCTTGCTTCTGTCAATCCGACTACTACCGAAACATCAGTGATGGTATGGGGAGCTCGACTCAAGCTTGAGCTTCAAACGGGCCATTTTGATAAAGCTCTTGAAGCGGCGCCGGCGCCGCCGCCCGCTACGTCGGGAACCCAACTCAACAAGGATCCCGAGGTGCTCCACTGTCTCAAGCTCTTCTTCACCTGGCAGTATCCCGACCACAACATGTTCATCTTCCGCGAGGCGTTTCTCATCGACTTCTTCGCTGCTGACGACCGGCGCCGACGAGCCAGTTATGGCGATAAGGCGCAGCTGCGCTACTGTCTGACCGTATTGGTGCTCGCGCTTTGCGCCGTTGGCGCCCGAATGCTGGAAGACGAGGCCATATACGCTAAGCTGGCGCTGTACTACCGAAGAGCCAAAACGGAGTTGTTGGAACTGATGCTGAAACCGCTGATCACGCTGATGCAAGCGTTTTTGGTATTGGCGTTCTACGACATTTGTCAAGGGCACAATCTGAGTGGATGGATGATGAGTGGTAATGCTATTAGAATGGGATATGACTTAGGGTTCCAATTAAATCCCGAGGTGTGGTTTGTGCTGGAAGCGATGCTGCCGCTCGACGTGCTGATTCGGCTGCGGATCTATTGGGGCGCCTATATGGCAGACCATTTCATTTCGTTGGTATTGGGTCGTCCTTCATTTCTCAAACTGCTGGATGCGACCATTAAAGAGACTAACGATTTGCCTGATCTCGAGTGGATTGATGATTATACCTATCGGGGTTACATTCTGAAACGTGGCGGTCATCACGGTACGTATATCCGTCTGAAGGACTTGCTGTACATTCTGCTGCCCCTCAACTGTATTATTCGTCTCATTAACATTTCTGAGTCGATGCTCAACGAAGTGTTTACCAAGCCCGACCTGCAAAACGAAGACTTTGCCGTGGAACTGAGACTCTCTCAGTTAACTGAGTATAACCACAAGATCATGCTGTGGAAGGAACTGCTTCCACCCGACCTTAAATGGGATCGTGGGGTTCTCCGTCAACTGGCAGAAAACCCTACCTTGACCTATATCCGCTACTACTACTACATCTTGCTTCTCTGTCTCAACCGACCGTTCTTGGGGATGTTCCTTAAACGTCCGCCGCAGCTTCCAGGACTCTCGCTGATTGATATTTGCAATGATGCCATTGACGACTTGTACGTGGCCCTAGACCGGTTCAAACAAACCCACGGGCTTCGCCGGGCGCTGATCTTTATGGTGTACTGCTCGATTTTGCTGGTGCTGATCATCTTGTTGACCACACCGCTGGGACAATTGACCACGCCTCTGATTCGCCATCGCATCGAGTTCTTTATGGAGGTGTTGAAAGGGGCGCTGAAGACGTGGGGACTTGCCGATAAACTGTACCATTTGATTAGCATCAAGCTTGGCCAGTTGCTTGAGGAAGCCGAAGCTAATAACGGCGTCGCCACTCCCGGTGGTGCCGGCACTTCCGGCGCCGGAAGTGCCGGAAACTCTTCCGGCGGCGCTCCCGGCGGCGCTACCGGCGCCACTGGCGCCACCACCACTAACAATAATAGCGCCGCCAGCGCCAGCGCCATGGCCAGCGCCGGGCCGGCGCTGCCGATGCGCTACTACGCGCCCTACCTGACGCTTCAACAAGCGTCGCAAGCGCCGCCGCCGCCGCTTACGGTGCTGGGAGCGCCAGCGCCGGCACCGCTGGGCGCAACGGCGCCTCTTTCCCAATCGGGCAATCGACCCCACATCGCCAACTTGGTCCATCCCGTGGTGCAACTGAACTTTCTGGTGCTTTCCAACCCCGATTTTGTCGCTACTCACGAACCATTGGGTCATCCTGATGAAGATTTGGACTTTTTGGGAGGGCCGCCGGTGCTCATGACGCTGGACTTGTTCAACGAGGATTGGGAACAGTTGTTCCCCGATTACGGGTTCACCAAATAACTAATATATAGGGTTAAATATAGACTGGCGTTAAATCCGTCTTGGTAGCGTTTTAGCACTTATGTTCACGGCTCGGTGGCGAGGTGTTCGCGCCACAAGTCGTCGCGACCAAAGTAAAGAGCATTGAAGCCAATCCACAGCCCCACCACACCCACGGCACAGTATACCAGCATGAGCATGAGTTTAGCAAACTCAAGCCGGTGCAACACGGAGTACTTGGTCTCCAATACTTCCCAGAGCGTCGTCACCACCACTAAGGGGACAAGCCCCAAAATGTACCACTGGACGACCCGGTCCAAGATCACGCCGCCTGTCGACTTCGGAGTGGTCAGCTTGGGTACGGGAGTCACCTTGTAGAAGTTGACAAAGAATACCATCAACCACACCAACGTATAACCGACTTTGACTCCCCATTCCATGGGAGTAAAGATGAGGGGGAAAAGCAGCACAAACCCTGCCGCCACAAGAAGGAAAAACGGCTTGAGGAGAGCCCGGTCGCGAGCGGCAAGAAAGGTAAACGGCCAGATGACGACAAGCACCGCCTTTTCGTGGACGTGCCAGCCAAACAAGAACAGGGCGTAGCCACATAACGTCATCGCTCCCAAGAACCGGGGGTAGGTGGGACTAATGGCTAACGGGATAAGCGCCAACACCATGTAGAATAACGTAAGGATAAACGTCACCTTGGGAGTTACTGTCGGCAACACGGCAAAGGCAACATCACCAACAATGCCTCGTGTCGCCAGCGCCAACACCTCCAGTCCCGCGGCGAGCCGGGTGGTGATATCGGCCCCCACTAACCGTTGCAACGCCAACCGGAACCCGGGGAGGTGGCGGTACATTTGGATGAGCACCCGGTCCAAAAACGAGTATAACGCCCACATGTTGGGGGCCCAATAAGCGTGAGTAAGACCACGACTAAACGGGAAGAGCCGCGTCAATAATTGCGGCAAGTGACGAGCAAACGGGACAAACGCCACGGCAAATACTGCCACCACCACGGCGCCGATCTTGGTGAATAATCGCCAGTCAAATTTGAGGGGGTTAATGCCCACACACTGAGCCAAAAGCCACACAAAGATCAGCGGCGCCAAGTACAAGTAGATGTGCTTAAAGCACAACAACACGGCAAACCAAAACGCCAGGTGCACGTAGCGATGTCTGCGGGCACGAGCGATGCACATCGTCAACAACCCAAACAACATGCCATTATACTGGAAATGGATATGGTCACAAATGAGGAGCGCCGGCGACAACGCAAGCAGGCACGCCACCACGTAGGCTCGGCGTTTGCTGGCAGCGGTGGGCAGGGTATTGATGAACGTCTGGAGGGCGTAAAACATGAATATTTCACTAGCAATCACCGTAAGCCGTTGGAATACCACCGTCGGCCAGCCGTAATCACCAGTAGCGACAACGTCAAGAGCACCATCGTCGGCTACCACTTTGGGGACAAGTTTAGCTAACACCCACTCGAAATAGGCGAAAAATGGTGGATAGTCCAACGTCCACTGGTTGGTGGATTCGTAGTACCACTGGCGAAGCGGGAGGTTGGCGGTGATGGCCATCCAGTTGCGGTGGACGTCAAAGTCGGTGGAATGGTACCCTCCCATAAGCAAGAGCTTTAGTGGGAGCAGCACCGCCCACACATTGAAGAGAGAGTACTGGGGCATGTATGGAAGGAGACGCGGTTACCATCGCGCGCCTAGCGACCAAACATCGGTGCTGCCAAATATCAAAAGTAAGGGTTTTCGAGACAACACGCTAATGGCGCTGTAACACCTATGAGTTAATTGTTTTCAGTTGACAATAAGAATAGCTCTTCTTTGGGATAAGGGATATTTTGGTTGTCCAAAAGAAATGCTGTCCAGGTTGGGACAAACAACAAATCCCTGGCTCGATCGAGTCATATTAATAGCCGGGATTGCAGTCAAAAAAAAAGAGTGGGGAAACAATGGTTGGGGAATACGGTAAACCTTGATAAACGAGCTGAATCCTTCAACAATGCTGGCATGTGCCCAATTCCGAGGTCTTTTGTGGTTACGAGGAGACGACTCCCCTAACAATGGCTAGCTCTTGCCTAAGGCGGGTGGTTGGTTGTTTGGTAGAACCCCAACGATATCGCGACGCGTAATCACACCACTAGGGGTTGCGAACGAAGGCTCTAGTTTCAGGCAAAACCGGATTTGTTGTATCCATGGCGAGGCGGCGACGACGATGGGTCTTCCCCTCGTTTCACGTCGACAGTAAGTGTGGGCCACCTGTTTACGTTTCATCCGACCAACACGGCAACGCCGGCTTCCCGTTTCAGGGTCTTCGCCACACACCTCCGACCGAGTCACTCGCCACAACTGATATAGGCCCTTCTACATGGCAACATCATCATCCCCCCACCCACACGCCACTGAGATTAGTGGCGATCTCGGAATACCTAGGTGACAGCGCAACGGAGTTCGGAATAATCTAAACCCCAAAGCAAACGACTAAGTACCCCCGGTTTTGCTGGTGCATCCCCTCTGCTTACAAGAATACAGTATCCTGCTGCCACCTATTATCCCCCACACGTAATCCGACTGCACCCCGCGGTGATTGATTTTTTTGTGTTTACTACTAATGTCCTCTTTTGGTGTGTGGGTCCGGAACTGAAAATGTCACCCTCGGTTGCTGCTTTGCGCTACGGGTCCCATTTCTTTTTCCCCTCCGGAGAAACCTCCGAGTATTTTTCCTTAGATTCCTTTTTCTATGGGTTTCCGTATCGCTGGTCCGTCGGCCGAACCACCAGCTCAGGTCACTTGGATATTTCGTATTGCCATAAGCCATTGCGGAACGCGGAATGGTTGATTAATGCCGACGCTTTCTCCCACACAGGTTTTAGTGTCCTGCACCCCACACGATAATCCCGTCGCAATCACTTTCGTCTAAATTACGTATGGCTACAGCAAACCCAGTGTCCCGAGCCTGCTATTGCCAACGACGATACGCTAGCTTATGTCACCGTTAGCTCGTACTGGTTCCTCCGGCTTCTATGACACTAGCGATATCGGCGTGGGGGATCCCCCTTTAGTGGTACACCGCAAATGTTGCTGCCACACATTGTGAGCAACACATATCCGCTCCGGGGTTGTGGAGTCGCGAGATTTTCGTAATTGCCATGTGGTCCAAGAGGCTGGACTGTTCGGTGCAGTCGCTGCACCCCAAGCCTCTTTGATAAGTTTTCCTTTGTGTGGACTACGGGCTAATGCCCGACGGTACCCGCAGTCGACCTAAGCCCTTTGCCTTATCCGGTGTCCCATTATGGGGTTATCCCCTATAAGCGAGAATGCGGGGTGCTTCCACCACCGACAAGGGCGTTCGACTCTTCCTTATCGCCTACGATTATCACCACTCAAACTAAAACCATGACTAACCAAAACAAAAAACAGCCGAATAGCATTAGTGGATGACTGCGCCACTCTCGTTTGCCACCGGAATCATCCAGCAGCATGACGGGATATCTCACCATCAATCTTTGCTGTTTATTTCTCCTCACTAGGCAACAAAAAGAAACTAACCGCAAAATAGATCCATGGGAATCTCAGTGAGTAAATCTTTACGTATGACGTATCCCGAAATCGACGATTGCAACCAATCTACCCCGCAAATGACGTTACATTTTATTTTGTGTGACGAGGCAAGATTTACCGGTATTGTCCACCATCGGCAAAGTCACCATCCCCACTAATCTAAGTCGTGATCCCCACCAACCTTACCACAAAAAAAAATTATTTCGTGGTCTCCGTATTCCACTTGGGGCTCTTTCGCCTAGCGACATTTCACTTTCGGGGATATCCTGTAATCTGGGATAATACTTTTTTACCTGCACCCACACCGGAACTACTCGGCGTTTGTCGGTACATCGTCGGCGCTAGTTACCGGTTACGGTAGGAGACCCCGAGACCCACCTCACCCTCAATATTTCGCGGTAAACACCTCCCCGACGATATTTCCCCTGGTAAAAGCTCGCTAGCTAAATACCTTGCCAGCCACGCGCCTCCTCGACCCAACCATCAGACAGACACTTATTGAAGGGGTTTGTGTCGCGATGGTCCCAGGATTGTCTGCGTACTGTAGATATCCTTGGGTCGGAATGCACGCTCGGATGGTTATGTTTCCCCAAGCTCCGACTGACCTACCGGACTCAGTGAGCTAAGCCTGCTAGGGTGATATATTTCTTTGTGGCTCGCGGGCTTCGTCTGCATCGGAGAAACCTCGACGCATTGTTCGGATCAAATATCGCCGTGGGACGGGTGGCTCCATAACCGACCACAAAACGTGCTGGTTCGCCCATCGGTCGGATGTCGGTGGAGACGACCGGAATAGTACTTCTGGCTTCAGTAGGTCCGCCACCGTTTCATCTTCTGATTTCACCTTATTCACAGTATCCGCCCTAACTTCATCAAGTACTCTGATTTGGGATGCTGGGCATCCTTGCCGGGGTTGCCCCACAATTTCAACTACGCTAGCATTTCTTCCCCATTGGGTAAGGCGATTGCCCCGGGCACCATAACCGGGGAAAGGCGGTCTAGGCCAAACCGTCGAACGCCGTATTCGAATAATCGTTCGTGCAACCTGCCAAAGGACATTAGTGCCGTTATTCCTAACTTTATCCTGACAGATAACGCTGTAATTTGGGGAGTTTAGCTATAGCTTAATTCTGATGTCGTTGTGTCTATATGTAACGACCACCGATGCTAGTTTGTTGGGTACACCTCATCGTGAACGTTCGTAACGTGGATGTTTTTTTTCTTATTGTATGTAATCACGTCTAACACAAAAGCCGAGACCCCGGAGGCTGTGTGTGTCTAACCACCCAACCTCCAAAAACTTTCCCACACCACTTCCATACAAGTCGGTTTGGTAGTCGCCCAAAGGCTCGTAACGCTGTAACGTTCCATATGTGGTAGATATTTATTTTTCTCTCTCAGTGCCAAAGGCACCCAGGGCATAAAGTGTCAGTAGTCAACTGATGAGTGGTGCACCACTCCACATTCTCCCCATCAGACACACATTACGACAAATCTCGGTTACATTGCCTTTTGTTGGTGTGGCCCCAGTAGTAAGGTTTATATTTCCACGCAATCTACTACGCTCTCTCAGCCATGGCTCCACACCACGTGCCGTCGGGTTTCTGACGTTTGCCGGAGAATGTCGGGTTGCCAGTTATTGGGATGAGGGGACCATGGCAAATTAGGTTATTAAAAGCCTAAGTTACACGGTGACCCACCACAGTCACACAATCATCAAACAAATTGAACTTTAGTTAAGCATTAATTGGCATCGGCTTCAAAAGAACCATTAGGACCGGTTTGTGGGCATATATCCCAGCTGAGGCAATTGGCTGGCTCAATTGGTGTTATCCAGCCTTAGCGGACCATTTTTTTTATTTAACCCCTTTAATCTGACACGAAAAAACCCCATTCAAGTTGACTCAAAACCACGGCGTCGGTGACTCGGTCCTAATTTATTAGGGTTGACTCAGGCAATAATCACTTTCTCCTCCCCCTCTTCTTATCTACTAACCAAAACCCCACATTCCTTGACCCACATAACACACCTACCATCACTTAGTCTTTTCTCTCTCACCAATAAAGACAACACTAATACAGTTTAGAAGAAGATATTATACTACTAACATACCACGTTGGAGATAACTACTGGTTGGACTTTTCTGTCTACGAGTAGAAAGGGGACAGTTGTTATTACGAGCCCTAGCTCCCTAAAGGGTTATATCTCACAAAAAAAAATCCCATCTTCTCCATCATCACCACTCTCAGTCTCTACCACAGCGACACCCCACTATCAACCTGACTACATGTACCGTATCCGATAAGGCAGACGCTCTCCACCTCCCCACTGCTTGCGTCGTAATCATCGGATATTCTCCTGCTACCCCCGGAAGTCGTCTGTCTCCCCCAAACGCTCTGCCGATCACTACTCAGTGTTGGTGGTACAAAACGGTATCGACCATTACCCATTTGCGGTGGGGGCGGCTGAACCCATTCTCAAGCCAGGCGCGGTCGAGCTTGATGCCGCATACGGCAGGTGGTGCCGAGGCCCCAGCCTGCCGATGCCGTAGCACAAAGCCCCTCCGACCACTTCCGGTGCGGCGTTACGATGGTACGACATCTTCCGCCTCCAGTAACGATTCGCCGAAATCTGCGGCAGCTCATCGCCTCGGTCCCGGCTTTTGGTTGTTAATAACCCCCCTTCGGAGTTCCCCTCCATGGCTTACTGGATAACCGGGGAAATTTTCATGCCACGTCCATCATTCCCCACGGGGTTGATTTCTAGATATTATTATTCCTCTGTAGGTATGTGTGGCTCAGTCTTGCCGAAAGCGTTAATCTATTCGGCCTGGCTTAGGTTTTTCTCGAGGCGTTGACGACCTGTTAGATAATTTCCCATCTTTGATGAATCGCCAATTGAAATAAACCTTTACTGAGATTTTCCCAATTGATAAGTGATATTTCCAAATACAACCTTAATGGTGTCAAGGTGAAATGGTGAAAAAAAAAATTAATCATATTCCTGATGGTTGCACGTCTCAGTGATTGTTCTTCTCAATTGCTTTGAGTTCGAAAACTACGGGGTCTAGACTTTGGATACGAGATTGATAAGGCGCTCTCCCCTTGTTACCAGCGTCATCACTGCCACACATTGCTTTGATTGACATCATCACCACCGACAAGTTAACTTGTCAATTCCGACCCTAATAAGTGAATTTAACATTTACAGTGACAACAATTGCCAATTGTACGCTCTATTACAATCCCCTTGAATATCATCAAAACTTTCAAGCCATATAATGACATTCCTTGAACTACGATATGGATCAATATCATTCCTGACTTGTACAAGCCATAATTAAATCCTACCCGCAAGCTTTAATTATCTTCCATTGGTACGTATCTCTATGCTAACAACCCGTCCAAGTCAAAGGCGGCGGCCCACTCGGTGACAATCTGTTTCTCTTCGGCAGTCTTGGGACCTTCCGTCGGCTTCACCGGCACCAGCTCCGCCGCCGGCGCCGGCGTCCATCCTCGGATCCGCCCGTCACGCCAATCGTGAAGTACTTGAAGTGCCGCCAGGTCCATATTGGGCACACCAAACTTATTGAGCCGGCCTCTCAGCCGAGCCACTTGGATCAAAAACACCTTGACAAAGTCTTCAAGCGACGCCAGCGCGAGGGGAGGAATATTGTAGTATTCCCGCATGCCTCGAGCCATATCGTCGTCGGTAGAAAACTTCTTAATGAGGAGCTTAACCGCTCCTTGAGGATCAGTGATTAACTTGGGAGGAATCGCCGACAACACCGCCAACTGGTTGGTGGCCAGCTCCAGCTGCTTATCGGGGAACACAATCCCTGGCAGGTCCACCACCTTGAGAGACAGGTCGACCTTGACTTCCCGCAAACTGGTGGTAACCCCAGCTAAATTGCCTGTAGGACAAGCGGCTCTACCCTTGGAACCATGAGCTCCAGTAAGAGCATTAATCACCAGCGACTTCCCCACGTTAGGGTAGCCAATCACCCCCACAACGAGCAGTCGTTTGCGGTTAGCCCCGTACTTTTTAAGTGCTTCCAAGAGCCTCAGCGGGTGGTACTCCTTGGCCACGGGACCCAGCCCCAGGGCCTTGATGGCGATGGTGGGGTACTGCAGCCGCAACACGTTGAGCCACTGGTGCAAGTTCTTTTCCGGCACCAAGTCCGCCTTGTTCACCACCAAGAGAAGCGCCTTGTTTTGCAGTTGCAACACCGCTTGCTCCACCTTTCTCAGCCGCGTCAGCTCGGGATCCCGAGCATCCAATACGTACACCACCACGTCGGCAGCATCGACCACCGCCTTGAAGATCTTATCGTAGGCTTTCCGGGACTTGTCCAGTGCCGGCGACTCGTCGGGCAATTCCACTTCTTGTTCCACCACCTCGACGTCCATGGCGTCGTCGTCATCGTCACTAGCACCATCGTACTCCTTAGCGGCTTGTTGAGCACTTTCCAAGAGCGCCGCAAGCCCGCCAGCCCCATCGTCTTCATCATCACTGACTTCCATCATATCGCCATCACCACCAGCACCGGCCTGGGCCTGGGCTCTCAATAACCGATTGCGTTCCTTTCTCTCAGCTTCGGCCTGACGCCCTTCCTCAATTTCCTTCAAGATCTTGTCCTTAAACGGGAACAGGGCCGGGATACCGGGGTCCTTGGGTTTTCTCAGCTTCCACGTCGGGTCCTTCTTGGCGAGCTTCCGTTGCTTGCGCACATGGGCCGCCGCCTTCTTCTTGATCCCCTCCCTCATCCGGGTGGTCACCCGCTTCAGGGTCGGCTTCTTTACTCTCATATGGGTCGTTGGTTTATGGAAGAGAGTGGTAGGGGTGTGCTGAAGATCAAATGCGCGATGCCCGCGATGCGATGAGGAAAAATGCGATAAGGGATGAGAAGGTACCACTAACGAAAAGTGAATTTAAAATTGAAATAACCAGATGTTTGGAAAATTGGGTTGAGTGTCTCTGATGAAAATGAAAGATGTAAGTGAATTTGGGTTTGATAACGTGTAAGGTTTACTTTTTTTTATGAAGAGGAAATTTCCTGGTGTAGATTGGTTATTGAGGATGGTGGGGTGAAGTTGACATCATTTGAACTGGGAGGAGAGAAACAACGATGATGATTAGGAGCTGGAGCCAAAAAGAATGGACGAGTTGGGAATCGAACCCAAGACCTTTCGCATGCTAAGCGAACGCTCTACCAACTGAGCTACACGCCCGTGTCTTTCCTTTTTCAAGCTGGGTTTTTGGCACCCTGCCGGTACCATGCTAACTCAGTCAAATTCTAACCGCCCAATTTGCAATCAACTCACATCACAGTTCAAGCAGTACTTAGAGTAATCACAATATTAAAAGTCCACTTTACTGACTCTTTTACGGCTAAATGATCAGTATTGCATCTTTTAGTGCGTAAACAATGAGCTACCGCCGAATAACACCGGGTACCACCACCTCAAACACCTAGCATCACCAACGACAACTATCATATTTGCAACCACTTCCACCCTATCTCCCCTGGGTTCCGGTATTGTGAACACCCCCTCCACAAAGTATCACCACATGCTGTCGTTGCTTTTAGACGATCACGCCGTCATGGTAGCGCGTGCGCCTTCACAAAACCTATCCACATCTGTGGCAAACGACTAGCGTTATGGATGATTTCAAACCGGCAAACGCCATCAACGACGTGTCGGATGACGAAGAGGACATCGCCACTGTCGTTGACCATGGCCCGCATACCGTGATCTACTCACGAGACGATTCCACCTTGGTGGAAGGTCTGAGTGGGGAGGGTGGCTCCAAAGTGCTGGCAGGAGTCAAAGCGTCGATGAACGCCAGCATCCAACAGCTCCATTATAACCGTAACAAGTTGGCGTTGGACCGAGTCATTATCACCTCCATCGAACTCCTCGAAGAATTGAGTGAAGAGAACAGTGAACGTCCCATCTTCTTCCCCATCGATTCCGAAGACCACGCCATTTTAAACTCGGCCAAAGCTCATTTGGCCCTTCTTAAATCGCTGGAATTGGAAAGCAAGGTTGGTAAGCAAAAGCCCGAGGCGCTGGATGTGCCTAAATTACAAGTGTTGAAAGTACAACTCAAATTGGGTCCCGGCCAGGGGGACGTGTCGCTGACGTTAGATAAACAAACCATCTCGGGATTACTCGAACAAAAGATCCGCCTGCAAATCAAATACCTCGAAAACTTAAAGGATCGGGTCGACGATACCAGTTCCAAAGTGTTTGTCACTGGGGACTTGAACTCGGGTAAATCCACGTTTTGCAACACCCTTCTTCGACGCAAAGTGTTACCGGAAGACCAACAACCGTGTACGTCGGTGTTTTGCGAAGTTATCGATGCTAAACGCGAAAACCATGGTGTCGAAGAAGTTCACGCCATTCCCATCGGTAGCAAGTATGACCAAGTGGACGAAACTACATTTGAAAAACATCCCCTCTCTGAGCTTGAGGAGTTGGTTCAACAGTGTGACAAGTTCGCGCTACTTAAAGTCTATGTTACCGACAAGCGTAGCGTCGACCACCTGCTTCTTGCCAACGGTGTGATTGACATCAAGCTCATTGATGCTCCCGGGCTTAACATGGACCTGTACCAAACCACACAAGTGTTTTCTCGCCAGGAAGAGATCGACTTGGTGGTGTTTGTGGTGCTGGCAGAAAACCACTTTACCCTTTCGGCCAAGGAGTTCATTGCCGCTGCTGCCGCTGAAAAACGATACGTGTTCGTTGTGGTTAACCGGTTCGACAACATCAGAGATCAGGAAAAGTGCAAGCGTCGTATCCTCGACCAAATTAAGGACTTATCCCCGGAAACTCATAAGAATGCGGCAGAATTCGTTCACTTTGTTAGCGCCACTGATGCCTATGGTGGAGATGGTGATGATGGTCCTGGTGATGATGATCACAAAGATGACGATGATCCTAACTCTCCCGACTTTGATGCTCTTGAAGCTTCGTTACGTAAGTTCATTCTCGATAAGCGGGCCATCAGCAAGTTGTTACCGGCTAAGGACTTTTTGACCCACCTCTTGGCGGACATGGCCATTATCTCGGAACAAAACGAACAAATCTGGAGTCAGGAAGTTAAGGACAAGACGTTTGAACTCGAAAACTCGGTATCGCCTCAGTGTGCCGACGCCCAAAAGGCCAGCGATAAGGTCCACAGTATCATCATGAGACAAATCGAGCTGGTGTGTCTGGATACCTACGACAACACTCGCAACTTCATCAACCAAACCATCAGAGAGTTGGGTTCCACTCAAGTGGTGACCTACCTCGGGCTTTCGGGAGTATTTGAGTACGCTATGGCCACTCAGGACGCCATGGTGTCGCAAGTGTTGGACTCGGTATTGGATGCCGAAGACTTTGCTCGCCAAGTCACCGAGGAAACTGTCGAAGAAGTGGTGAAAGAAGGTAAGCAACGATTGGGCGATGAATTCTTGGAAGGCAAGAAGTTCAATTCGAGCTTGATGTTTACGGGGAAACAAAAGGCCCCGTTGCAAATCAGAGAAACCCGGGTGGATGTGGGTGACTTCTTTGACCCTTCGGTTGAGGGGTTCTTGGTGTTTGTTGGCTTGCCTCCCGACCTTGTCTCCAGATCACGCAGTCACTTGGAAGCAGTCAACCCGACAGCTATCATGACGGGTTTCACCAGTACCGTGGACACGTTGAAGACGGCTCTGCCGCAATCGTTAACTCTTCATGCCTTGTACTCTCTGGGTAAAATCCTCGGAGCAGGGGCGATTGTCCGGAAAGTTTGGGATGCATCTCAGGTGGTTTCTCCCAGTACGTTGAAGTATGTCATTGTTCCGGTTGTTACCGTCATTCTGGGCATTACCGCGTGGTACTTAATTTCTGATATCCCCAACGCTTACCCTCGTAACGTTGCCCGCAAATTACGTCGCAAGCTTGAGACTAGCGAGTACTCCCATCACCAAGCTACTCGGGTGGCTAAGGAGGTTCGCCATGTGCTTAACTTCCCTGCTCGTCAAGTGCAAACACAATTCCAAACCAGCATTGACAAGAAGCTTCAAGAGAAGAAGCGCTTACTGGAAGACATACACAATGCCGGATTGAGTGTGTCCTACTTCAAGGCACTTAATCAGAAAATCAAGCTTCAGCAAACTGCGGTCAATGCCATTGAGTTGGAAAGTTTCAATTCTGTTGAGTAATCTTGTATATAAGTGAGAATTTAATATCCATAACTGAACCGCTTTTTATGAGTGGTACGCCGTTTGAATGATACCGCTGTGCCAAAATTATAGTAATCGAGGGGGGCAACTGGTTGTCGTAAAAGGTAAAGGGAGATTCTTGCGTCCTCCAGGGGCGGTAATTGCGGATGGGTGTGGCTCTCAAATTGTGGACCTTATGGTCATAGCCTTGTAAGTGCTTATATCTTGCAATATCAGAACACAAGTCATAGAAGAAGCTCAATGCCTTGGATACAAAAAAGTGGACGAGTTGGGAATCGAACCCAAGGCCTTTCGCAAGCCCGCTTCTATGCGAAGCGAACGCTCTACCAACTGAGCTACACGCCCGATGTGGCGAATTCTTTGATCCTGTTAATGATCAGTGCTGGGGACTCGATGTACACTATAAATTTGTCTTTGAGAGCGATATACAGTGTCTTGGTGCTTTGGTGTATCAATATCATCGGAGTATTTACCAGTAAGGTTGCTGAAAAGGCTATGAATAAGGTGTAACGTCTCTAAAAGAGATTTGACCACCAGGGCCCTCCCCATGACGTCAACGCACGTCAAATTTCATCGCCAGACCCAGCTTCCAGCTCATCCATCGAAAACCATCAATCTCATCAATTTTTCGAACATTGGCTCAAACGATAGCCACGCATGTCTAGATCATAATGAGTACCTCCAAGTGGCCACATTAGGCGTGGCCATTGCCGTCAAAATGCACCATTAAGTTTGAGTTGCGCATACGTGTGCAAAGCCTTACAAAAAACGGGTTAACGGCAGCAGGTGGGTCGTTCCCGATGTGGTAATGGTGTCTTTTGCTCGTTGGTGCTGTGCACGGCTTTCGTGCCTTGGCTAACGTGCTGTTTAATCAAGACAACAATATACAAAGACGCGTTTACTCACTTGTGATGACGAATCAGCCGACAATAACTGTAACTATTCGATTCTGTAACATGTTGAAATAGAAGCAAATAGGTTTGGACTTAAACACGGCTATCGGTGGCTTTCAATGCCATCTCACAGAGACTATGCTTCGTAGATCTGAGTTTTCATAGTAAAAGTTGAACAGTTGGTGATGAAGATGAGGTAGGGATAAGCTAAAAGCTCGGAAGGGGGCATCAACTGACAAGTGTCGCGACATGAACGGTTTGTTTACTCCTTACTCCCAGCAACTTTCTGTGTAACGAGCAGGTCTCTTCCGGCGGCGGCGCCAACCGTTCCTTGAGCATGACACCGATGTTCGACCGCACCCCGTCGGTGATGCCCTGGTTGCCAAAGTCAAAGCTGTTGCCGTGGTTATCGCTTAGGAAAAAAACGCTTCCCTGAGCACCATCACCGAGTCGATGTGGCACTCGATTATTCCCATTAGTTCGAGCCAAGTCAAGAAGCCAAACTTCACCGAAAGCCGGCGCCATTCGTCGGGGAATGCGGCTGGCTATATGGAATTGCCACCACCACCCGGGTTTGTCACCATACCGCCATGTAAATTGTTCAATCGTGGGAAGTGCCTTTATCGGCCATCCACTTGTTATATCTTCCGCCCATAACAGATTCTATCAAAATTGACCACAATCACTTTTCAAGTACAACATGTACGGTGCCGAAACCATTAGTTACACCGATGTTCGAACCATCAAAAAAGGAAAGGTTGCGTCATTCACAGTCACTTTTGTTGACCTGGCTTCCCAGATTGTTGGAGATTTTTGCACCACTTAAATCGGAAGGGTCTTGTCGTCCATCATCACTTTCACTGACTTAGCTTTCCAGATCGTTGGAGATCTCTAGACCGCTGAAAAAGGAAAGGTCTCGTCATCAATAGGACGGCACGTGATTCGCGTGCCAACAAATTTGATTACCAGCGCCCTCCCCACGACGTCAACGTACTCTCTCTCACGACTGCGACTTCGATTTCGAGATTGAAATTTGCGGATATCTCAGCGAGTAACTCGAACTTTACACCGGAAACACCATTAATGGTGTTAGGGGAAAGTACGCTACATACGTGGCTATCACGATGACTTAAAAGCCGTTGCCCCAAGCCACATTGGCCACTACTGCCATTTACACCCCAGCATTTCTCGAGTACAAACGAGGTTGCCCCATATTACAAGACATCACGATGAATGTCAGCGTTAGAAAAACAATGAGGCTTGCCAACAGGCCATATTAAGGCTTGAGTTTGCCCTACTCGGCTGGTTGCTAAGGTTGTGTATTCACTCGCCCATCCCGAAGATAGAAAGTGAGCTCAAAACGACGGAGACAGCCAGGGTCCGCGAACCACAAAGGGATCGTTGTGTCCAAGCGCAGATCTACCGGTTGATGGGTAAGACCAGGAGGCGGTGGAACTGGCTGCCAAGACGATGATGTTGTCGATGCAAACGGCAGGACTTCGGATGCAAAGACCGTAGAACATACCTATAGGTGCCAACACAAGGATCTTGTAACGAAAGGAGGAGAATAGCTGACGATACTGGCAAAGTGTGGCTCGAAGTACATCAGTTTTGACCTCTATATCATCGATATTTTCTCGCAATGGGCAGCACTTGCTTATGGGCGAGTGTAATGAACACTGGTTTCAAGGGACTGGTGCCAGGGTAAGATCGGTTGTAAATTACATTTGGAAGAAACGGTTGATGCCATCAAGTGCTTGCACAACAGTCAGTACCTTACTGTGGCGAAGATTCGATGAGTGGCAGTCTCGGGCTGGACGCAACTTGCAGCGGGCAAACGGGTTGCAATGGAAACGGGAGGTGGATGTTGAGGGCACCTTCAAAGAGGACGATGTGTCGGTGCCGGTGTTGACGAGTTTCGGGTAGCATTGATGGGTATTGAGTGTATAATAGTTGGATATGTGGTTAACTATATCGTGCCTCAACCAACATTTCGAAAACGTCGTGCTGTTATCGAAAGTAGTAACTCTTCGAGTACACGTTTTGCAATTTGAACTCGAAGCCGGGGTTTTTGTCGTGCGCGCACCATACCCTCTCACTTCAACCGCCATCGTCAACAAAGGACAAGACAGCATTACATTGACTACTTTACTACTTGCGGTATGAACTAAAACACCTTTGGTACAGGCCGTTGCCATCTAGGGAGGGATTATGCGTTTTCGTTCTTTCAACAATACTGTTTTCATCCCAGCACAAATGGCTCTCAGTACAAAAGGTAATTCCATGGCACCTTGAACATTTTACAACGGCTGGTATTAAGCAGTATTGGGGTCAAATTTTGCAAGGTAGACCATGACGGTTCATTCGCTACCTTTCATTGAACTCTTTCGGCCTCAGGCTCTTCTCGCATGCCGCCTAGCCTCACCCATGGCAAGTGGGTAGTTGGGGTGAATAAAGGGAAAAGACGATAACCCAATGATCTGCCACAATACCGCCGCTGCTGTCACCAACAAGAGTTTATGATCACCTTGACCTTTATGATTGTCGTGCATCGACGTATCACTGAAGCATAGTTAACTCAGGTCAAACGCACTCTGCGCAAAGCCAACCCCCGATTTTTGCGTTGCCTGTCTTGAGCCGTTGTCCAAGATAGCGCTGGTGCCCAACCTCGGCGCCGACGAAAACGTCGTGGCTACCAAGACCACCATGGCTGTCATTCCAAAATGTTCCGCGACGTGTTTGGTTCCATCGTCGAGTTCTATGCCACCATGGGTAAAAACTATAAGGAAAAACACATTGCTCGTAGTTCGACGATGAAGACGAGAAGTTTTTCTTGCCAACTTCAAGTGTGATCATCTACACCGGTTCGAAATCAAATGAAATCATATTGTGGATGTGTGTTGAACTGGCAATCCTTGCTGATCTAGCGATTTGGAACTGCGATTTGTGTGGAACTGCGATCTATGTCGACACAGCCATCGCCGTGGAACTGCGATACCCGCTTAACTACAAGGATGATATTCAAGGGGTAACAATCGGGTCGACAATTATGAGGTTGCAGTGGGCAGAACGTTATGTCAATGTCACAGGTGGTTGCCTGATCCGAGGTTTGCCGTCGGTTATTGACACTAACCGATGAAAAATCGCTTCTTCATGACCTGTGGGTTCCATAATCGTCAGGAGTTAACGTCGCTATCACGACAATGTTAATCCCAGCCAAAACTCACCATGGCTATAAGACTTTGTGTCGTTGTTGATTCCAGTCACAACCGCGGATTGTTGACACAATAATAGTTGATCACTAGTGATATCTAGTGACATCTGCCACAACCTTTGACTACTGATGCTGACGAGTTGATAATATCACTTTAAGCCATCACATTATTATGGTAGTATAAAAACTATGGTGACATCTGTAATCACGGGGTAGCTTTGATTCAGTCCATCACTACCGCATACGTTAAAGCTGTTTGATCGAGCAATTCAGTTCGGGCATCGAGTTGGTCAAGGAAGCGTGCTGGTGCCGACGTATCATCGATTGTTGGCCACACACAAATCCAGCAAGGGATTTTTGTCATCCGTCTTAAGGCGATCAGGATATATAAGGCCCACCTACCTAGCTTGCGGCAGTGCGGAGCGTAAGCCAAGTTTTAGGTTGTCACAGGATGGCTCTTGCGACAGTGTAAAACATGGTGCTTACCTACTCCTACTAGTCGTTCACGGCATAAACTGGCAAAAGGCACCATCGGCTCATCGGAAACGCTCCGCCCGCCACCGCTAATCCCATGGCAGGGCCAGTTGTGGTATGATGTTCACGGCATAGTGCACGGATACGCAGCCTAAACTAAATGGCGAATTTTGACGGCAATGGCCACGCCTAATGTGGCCACTTGAGGTACTCATTGTGGTCTACAAACGCGTGGCTATCTTTTGAGCCAATGTTCAAAAAATTGATGAGATTGATGGTTTTCGATGGATGAGCTGGATGCTGGGTCTGGCGAGGTAATTTGACTCGGCTCGCCGCAGCCATGGTGACAATTTGACTCGGGTGCGAAACCCCAAAACTCACACTGACCCCGCGTATTGCGAGAAAAAGTACGGTTTATGCTGGTCAGTAGCGGCTTTGAGATGGCTTACTATGTTTTAGTCGGTGGCCTGTTCATCTAGACAAAGTGTGACGGAATTTGACGGAATTCGTCGATTTGTCGATTTCGGCCCATTCGGCCTAGGGGTTGGTCGCACCAAAAACACGTAAACTGTGCAATAGCGAGCTCGCTACCGATAAAAGTAGAAAAAGCAATACTTGGGATTTATAGAGCAAAATGCCGGCTTCATGCTAAGTGGCTTTGGTTTCTGTAAACCCTTAACCGGACTGAATAAATCGCAAAAATGACAACTCAAAAAACGTCAGATCCTATGAGATCGGTTCCAAAAAATTTTCGAAATTGAGGCTTATTAGGCAATTACCATAAAGATATAGACGATCTGAATATAATGGTTGTTTTAGAATTCTATTTACCGCCTTTAATGGTGCAGTTTTCGTCAATTAATTGAGGTTAAGTCATATACGGTTAGGCGCGATGATTCGAGAAAACCCCAAACCCCAGCCGTCGATGTCAAACATCAAAAATAATCAAGAAAATTTATTTGCTTCGATTTGTCGACTACATGACTGGTAGATACCAGTGGGCGTATTTTTGGCGATTTTTTTGGTGTGAAGTTTCGTAATAACCGACGTATAAGCAATTATCACTTATACTACTCTAATCAGTCAGTTGGTATGTCAAGCAAGTGACTCATGAGTCCAACAAGATCCGGGTTGTATGACTCCAGCAATGGTCTTCGTTACGTAAGAACAGTTAATCGTGGTAGCAAGATCGGGGTGGTCAACCAAAGCGGCCACCCTAAAGAATCGTTATTCCTTATCACAATTAAGAAGGGTGAAGCTAAGATCTTGCCGTCCCTTAAGAGACCAGACCAACAACAGTGTGATTGGCCAACGTCGGTGACTGTGGATCTTTGTCGTCGTTGATATACTTGTTTTTTGAAGAGTTGCGTTAATACGACGACATCTACCATGTCATGAATTTTTAATATTAATACAAATCGTTCAAACGTATTTATAAGGGTTCATAATGCCCTTGGGGTCGTAAGCCTTTTTGATTTGCTTAATCATTTCAATCTCAGTAGGAGACTTGGAGTAGCCAATGTAGTTTTTCTTTTGAAACCCTAACCCGTGCTCAGCCGAGACAGAACCACCGACATTCAGAATCCACTCATAAACAAACGGCTCAAGAACCTTTTCGATCTCTTTAGAGTACTCTCTTACGGCGACATTCAAGTGAAGGTTACCATCCCCAACGTGACCATATCCAAAGGCCTGCACCACCGGCTTGGTCTCGTCATCCATGTCAACGATTCCGGCCTTTTCCAATTGTTGTTGAGTAGCTTCAACCAAGCCATACAAATCTTTGAGAGGCAAACTAACATCGTACTTGTAGACACCCCCACCAATAGTCAGGGCTTCGGGAACCAGCTCTCTCCAAGCCCATAACAGCTTGACTTGAGCTTCATCTTGGGCGATGATGCCATCAAGGACAAGGCCATCTTCCATGGCTTGACCTAAGAAGTTTTCGAGCTTCTCGTCGTCATGGTCTTTGTTCAGACCCAGAGTTTCAATAAGGATGTAAAAGGGATACTCGCCTTCGATAGGGTGATCCAACTTAAGATGACGGTGGGTGAGTTCTTGCGATTGACGGTCCATAAATTCGAAAGCCGACAAAACTTCGCCAAGCTCCCTACGAGCAGCCACAAACACTTCTTGAACAGCTTCGTAGGAGTCCACGGCCAAGAGAGCAACGTTGAATGCGGTAGGACGAGCAGGACACAAGATCAGAACGCCGGTAATGATACCAATTGTACCTTCGGAACCAATGAATAACTGCTTGAGATCATACCCAGTGTTATCTTTTCTTAACAGGTGCATCAGGTTGTATACGGTACCGTCAGGCATAACACATTCCAACCCCAAAACCAGCCCATGGAGCGAACCATAACGCAACAAACGCAAACCACCAGCGTTGGTGGCGACGACACCGCCAACTTGACACAGACCCTTGGCCCCCAAATCAAGGGGGAAAATGTAACCTCTGTCTGCCAAGTATTGGTCGGCCGTTTCCAAAACGACACCAGCATCGCACTTGAAGATTCCCAGGACATCATCGAAGCTACGAATTTGGTTCATCAGCAGCATACACACAATGACCTCATCAAAAATAGGATTTGATCCCCCAACAAGCCCAGTGTTGCCACCTTGGGGACAAACAGCCAACAGCTGGTCGTTGCAATACTTGAGAATTTGCGACACTTGCTCAGTGGTCTTGGGTTTGAGAACTAACTGCGACTGACCCCGATACTTGCGCATCCAGTCTTCGTTGAAATAGAGCAAGTCATCCTTATCGGTGATAACACCGGCATCGCCCACAATCAGGCGGAAATGGGCCACGTCTTCATCGCCAAGCTGCTTGAATCGGGGATCGCGTTGAACTTTGCCAGCATAAGTGTCAGCGGTAAACGGAACTTCCTTGGTCGCATAACCCCGCACTATCGGAAGAGACTGTAAAACAGAACCAGGAGCTCTTGATCTAAGCGGAATAGAAGCAAAAGCTCTCCAGCAACGTGGTAACAGACGAATCATACTTGATTATGCGGCTGCTAAATGAAATTTTCCTGGTGACTCGCGCTTTATTATCAATAATCACGTGATAAATACTGGGGTGCTTCTAGATTAATCGGATTTTATTTCACTAGAACTTTTATCCCGATTCTAGCTGTGCCAAATGTTACGAATAAACTGTGTTGATTGTCAGGCTTTATAGAGGGAGGTTTATGTCTCAAATTTGTAGGTTTTGACAAAATTCTTCATAAATGAAATGATTGTTGAAAATGCAACGAGAGTGATACAAATCAACCCATAGAAACCGAACATACTTAAAGAACGACATGATTGTTAATAATTTACTTGTAAAGCTGTTTATATTCCTAAAAATACCGACAATATACACATGTATCGTTACTAGAATCAGCTAAGATGACATTTAATGAACTCCTCCACAAAACACAAAAATACTCTTTAATAGTAGCTTTCGACCAGTACAGGTTGGCTATGACATTCACACAACTTCACAAATAGTTTCATGCCGAACTACGCTACAAATTTCGTTTCGTTGAAAGAATCTGTTGGAGAACCACTTCTCCGTGTATCGTGTATCTTAGACACGTGACACATTCGTTACCAAAAGGAGATATCAGATATCCCACTGAGGGGAAATCTGCATATAGACTCTTCGGCTGTACTTCACTAGAGAGTCAGCAAACCAAATAGTCAACCTTTAATACTTGTCAATTTACTTTCAACTACTTTTATCCGAAGCTTTGCTTACCCCCTTTTCTCATTGAGAACCCCAACCAGCTGTACAGCTAAACTCCAACTATCCCATTATGCCTCCTAAAAGATAAAAGGATAACACCGACATCATAATTTTCTTCAGTAGGAGACAAGGCGAAAAAAAGACTACAACTAGCATTTTATGGAAAATATCCACTGCGGACAACAGAGCAAGTTGGGAGCCTTGCAGAATAGAACTCAGAGTGTCTTACGATATGATGAAAATTTTTGTTCCTCGATTCCAGAGCGTCTACATGAATGCCGTCTCAAACAGCTGAGAGCGCCCATGCAGTATTTTACCTCGTAAATTTTGATATTGAGCTTACCTGCACAGCAGCATCAGGAATTATGAACTTTTGTGCGAGTGGTTTATATTTATTACCTAATTAGGTAATTGCCTTCATACGGGCAAAACTGCACAATCCCCAAAACTATGAAATCTTCTTTAAAACAGATTCGTTCTTTCGGTCAAAATAAAATTCGCACATTTAATCAGCCCTATCATCTAAACAGGTAACTGATATAGAGAGCAGGTCCAGCCTCTAGCGGTTAGCGATCACACCAGATTTTGAATTATATACACTTTGCGATGATATTTAACCAGCTACACAGCTAACCTTTTATATGACTTTTGATAAACCTGACCGACAAGAGCCTCGTGCTCTTGAGGTGATGCCAGAGTAATGTCAACACCCGTTCGGTCGGAAAAATTCTCTCTTCTGCCAGCAAAGTATCTGTTCGACCAAGATTAGCATGGGGAATAACCGATTATGTTGACCCCACTCCCAAGTTAGGTGGGACATAAACACCCATAGTACAGAGAATCAATCGTAGCAAAAACATAGTACAGAGATTCAATCGACACGCTTGCACTTTTTTAGTTTGAAATCAAGATCCATACTCACTGGTATAGAGTCGTCGTTCATATTATCCAATGACGGTGTTGTTGCTGTTGAGCGGCTTGACCACTTGATGAAGGTAAAGTTGCTAACTCCACCTCAGCTATCTTCAATGCGACATGTGGGACGACCATGGATCATCAGTTTTGCCACTCGTAGATCGAAAGTACAATTGAAGACCAGGCAATGCGAAAAGATTTCTCAGGATTTTCAGTTCCACGTCATTCATTTCACCTTGACACTATTCTAGAGTTGGGTCAGTATTTAGTTGAAAGATATGTTGAAAAATACTACGACAGTAGTATAAGGGGTGCTTGAAAGACCTCTTGTAACTGGCCAGGCTGAAAGCGACTTGTCAATATCTTATTGCGATTCACAACAGAATGTTCCAAGTAACCAACCTCTCCATGGGACATTGCGTATCTGATACACTTTATACTGTACATACTGTACAAGAATGTCCATGATGAGGGGGCTACCACAAAACGAGATAAGCACGTAGTTACCGTAGAGGCTGAAATTGAGAGCTGCGAAGAAATACCGCCCGTAATTTAACCCAATCTGTATTGATACAAAGAATCGCCAACGAAATCCACGGTAGCCCCCATACAAAGATGGCCATTGCGTCTGGGCTGAGCAGAGTCAATATGGCATTTGGTCATGCACATTTGGTCATGCACCTTAACATCTTGAGCTTCACCGCCTGTAACTTCTGGACGCTGTCTCATTCTTCAACAAAAACTCGTCTTACACATTTATCCTACACAGTCATACGTACAAGCTTATGCAGCACTTTAACTATCACCAAACAACAAGCATAATAATGTATATGCAGAATTTTGTACCTTAGCAGATCCTGTATTTTGTGAAAAATCGATATGCGTCACAAATTGTCGCACTATCTTCATCATTTTCCTAATAAGGTAATGACCTGAATTGTGCTTTTGAGTTGGTAACACTTGATTAAACAACAAGCGTGACTTCGGCCATGTAAATTTCGCACTGGGGACGAAGAGAATATACCACCGGAAGGTTTACCAGTGTAACCCAAGTGGGGGATTGTTAAGAAGCTCATATAAATTGACCTACCTATACAAATTCAACTTCGTCGTTAATTACGCTCGTGGAATAGAATAATTCTACAATAAACAAACTGATTACAAGTTCATACTTCATTGATTTTCGGTATCTCACTTGATTTGTTCGTCAAGATGCCAAATTGCTTCGCCTTAATTCTAGGTTGCTTCGTGAGCGATCGTCGCTTGAACGAGGTTGTGCCCGTACTACATGGACCACGTACGCCTTCTCCCGACTGCATGGCCTCAGCAATCTCGTTAGCGTTGCATATGTCGCGCTTTCTTCATTACAACAGACTTGAATAGAGCTAGGACACGGAATACTAAAGAATTTTGACCCTGAGAGATAAATGGTAATCATATGTGTGCCGCGTAAGGAAGATAATGCTGTTGACAAAGGTAGACATCACAACACTAAACGGCTCATTTGGTTGTCACCATGTGGTTAACAATCAATCGGCTATGATAATCTTTTTCTGATATCATACTTCACTTTGGGAATGAGCTTCATCAAACCAACTCAATGTCTACATTTCTATCGAATCGTCTGGATGCCTTGCAGCTTTAGAACAGTCCTCCAGAGTATATGCGTTTCGATTGCCCTTCGGTGCAGAGGTCGCTCAGGGAAAGTCGAACGTTGGATGAATATGCTTGAGCCCAATACGTTATCGAAGGTATCGCTGAAGTAATGGTTTATGAACTGTTTCTAGTATCTCTCCATTCGTTTCCAATGGGGTGACGATCCAACGGCATCTTGTTCCTGTGAAATGTCGACGAGTAGAACCGTGTTTCCCACTTTGATCGATCCGTACTCCACCCTATGTGTCGTACATATTATTGTTTTTGCGGTGTAGTCGTACGTATTTCAGGCAGATGGCGTAGTTAGTGCAAAGTCATTGCTGAGATCAGTTTCAGATAATGGAATAACCTGTAGCGAAATTGTGGTGAAAATGGTGCGAAATCTCTGTAGTGTTGCGCTTCGAAGACCTTACCAAAACTTCGAACAATCCATCCATTACCCCGTGCGACGTCTTGCACGAAATCATTATGCTCTCGCTTGGTAATCATTAGTATCATCTACAAGCTATCCAAATTTTCTCGGAACATTAAACTCTGAGGGAATGTAACTGGATTTTCAGACGCAATAAATCTGGTTGGACATCACGAATAATAAGCAATCGACCGTATCCAAGTCCATTCAAAATAGTGGTCACCATAACTCAATTACCGCATTAGGAAACACATAGAAGTTATGTTGCTTTAAACTCAAGTATTGCACTTTGAGTAATAATCAATATGCAGTAATTTATACTTAATAAAACCCTACATATAAGAAGCTCACGCAATAAACATGAACATCACGAGTGTTGGTAGGTCTTTTCTTTCACAAAAGGTCTAAGTATACAACCTGCAGCTCGACTTTCAGGTTATAGTGGCTATTGATAGCGTTGACTTTAAGACTCCTGCATTTTTTCTCACTAAACTATTAGTATTAGTGACTACTCAAGGGAGGGTATTTCTCGTTATCCATGTTAGCCATCATTTTGAATAGTTTTTAAGGATAAAAGCGATTTTTTTCTGCTTAGCGCTCTTAATAACATATACTGTAATAATTCGTGAGAAGAAAAGAATAAATATCGGGTATGGATGGTTGTAAAGTACCTCAAAAGTTATCTTCCTATCTGATCTTGGTAGCTTCACATACAAGTGTGTAAGTTGAAGCTTATGATTAAAGAAGGTAGCAAAGGCTTGGAGATTTACGCAGTCGTTTTGTTCTCACACTTAAGACATTACCATTCACATCATCAGGATTGACAACAAAGCTCATTCTCATTTTTCTGTTAAATTTTACCCGTATCTTCCTGATAAAACCGTGTAGCGTCGTCACGTATAAAATTGTCCGTATATTGAAATAAGTACTGATTGTTCCACATGAATGAATTGTGCAATAATTGGGTCAAACAAGGTACCGCTTATTATCACACAAGACTTCGATGACACATTTACATCCTCCATTGCGTAATTCGTGCTTTTACGGACTGGCACAATGCTGTAGTGAGTTTTGGGGAATTCAGCGTTCAGCCTTAGAAAAGACATTGGTCATGGTGAACATCTCGTATGGCTAAACTCATATCCTTATAGATATTTGGTTGGAGCGGAGTGTAGCGCGTTGTATGGTTCCCATAGATGTTATCAGGGAAAGAAAATTGTGCGCGTAAAAACATTTCATGCTCACAGAACAATCCGGGTCTCGTAAAGGAAGCCTGACTCGACTCAATCAATTGGGGAGACCGGGAACCCCTGGTGGAACAAACTATGTGTCACTGTCCCTCAACCCAAAAAATGGTTCCAATCTCAATTCGGCAGCTTCGGCAGCTTTTAATAAGTTGCCCATCGTTGAGCATGTTTCAAAGTTTGAAGACAACCTAGCCAAACTTTCAAGGAATATCACCCTGTTCAATGATGCTGGAATACAAGATTTTGTGAAAGAGTTAATTGCAATCAATGATGACTTGAGGCTGAATACCACCGACCTTGAAAGGCACCGCAAACTTGGCTTGGAAATTCGTGATCTCGAGAAGCAAAGCCAGACATATGACCAGAAATTTAATGAAATATTGAAGGAGCTTATCTCGTGTCGAAGTGAGCTCAAGAAATTACCCAATGCTCCAACTTCAACACCAACTACCAATACACAATCCGATGAACTTGCAGGCAAATTCAAGCGTGGTGTGGTTGAAGGATTGATAGAGGATCCTCCCAATATGGAGGAAGTCTTAAAATATGCTCTGAAGCTTTCCAAGTTTACGAAAGCACCACCTACAATGTCCAACTTACAATACCAAATTCATCCCAATAATTACGTCTGGCCGGCCGAGGATGCTTTGCGGCGAGGGATGCTTGCGTTGCTGAGTTTAAACCCGGATGAAGTTATTGCCGACGAACTCGGTACCCCCGTCGCCGAAATCCAAGATACGATGGAGCCAGCAACCACCGAAGATGTGCCGATCGAGGAAAAGGTTTCGGAAGACAAACCCAAAGACAATCTGTTCACTGGTTATGGTGACATTGGTGACAAGGATGAAGCCAACAAGGATGACGATTTGGACTTGGAATTATTCGACCCCGAAGCGGACCTTTCCGATTAACGGGCCTCAATCCTTCAGTCATAACCTTCCTTTCCGAATGATGACGGTGAATCAGGCGTGTTGGGATAGAGCATCGGCATGGGAGGTCCTTTCAATTCACATGGCTTGTATCACATATGTGCCTTATAGAACTCAATAGCAATCATAAGCATTTCGTCGTTCCCTTAAGCGACATCGTCATTGATGGTGGTAAACACTCTATTTTTCAGCTCGGAAATTTGTTTATGCAACATCAACCCGTACCTAGCTTTCGAACAATTCCGGTGCAGGCGAAAGGGGCGAGGAGGAGGGGTTGGCTAGGTAACGGAGATGGGTTGCTTTGGCCACACCACAAGTGCCTCGTAGGCATCCTAGAAAACCTTAGGGGAGACCTCGGTAAATGTCGTTGCTGTGTTTAGAAATATAACGAAGGGAGGAGGGGGAAGAGGCGGCACATTGTAGGTTAGACGACATTAGTTTCATGTTGAGTGCGGTAGAGGTGAGGTGGACAACCGAGTGTACGAAGACGCCTTGTCCCTAAAAAAAAAAAAAAAGGGCGAGGCGGAAGCTTTATATGCCTCCTAGGATTGGGGGATGGGCAACGAAAGCTGGCCACCCTGAAGTTCCAGCAAGAAACCGGTTGGCGTCGTCTAGAGTGCCCGTATCTGTATAGGGCTGATCCCAGCAGGTTAGTTTCATGCCGAGATCGTCGCAAAACTGCCCCGCCAGCAGCAATCTTACCTGGCTCGTAATTGGCGGTTTTTCCCCAGCCACCGTTCGAAACAGTGGGGGCGTTGCGATTCTTTAATTGGAAGCACACCCTGAGAGTAAGGGCTTCCGCAGGAGCGGCTAAAGGTCGGTACATTATGTACCCCTTAGCCACACCACCGCCTTTCCCACTCATCACCTAGGTCAATACACCACTGTATACACCTTGTAGCACCTTTGGCTTCCACACCACGCCCTTGTTTTATCCCTAGCTTCCACCAAAGTTCTTTGGGTTTGCCCGAGTTTTCTCTAGTCGCCTCGAAAAATTTGAGATGTGCATATAGTCGGTACTACCTCCTTCGTTGGGGCCGCCAGCAGCGTGGAAACCCGCCCCTCGCTCGTGCCGGCTGCTGCCATCGAGGTTTGACAGAGGCTGGTCAATCGTCACTTATCTCCTCAGCTGTTGCTAATCTAGCTCCCGGAGCTTCCAGTGTCATCGTCGTCCTCGTGCTACCTACGAGATCGTGCTCTCTACCTGATCCGAACATCTTCATCCATCGGTGTGCTACCCCTTGGTTGCCGTGACGAAACCGTGTGTCCATCAAGCCACAGGCTCCTGAAGGATGCCCTCCCTGCTTGCCGACCTCGAATTGGACAAGAAACGTTTCCACCATAAGGCCCACATCAAGCCATGGCTCCTGCTCCAACTCCGCCCCCGTGGAATCAACATCGTCATTGAACGGAGCGATACTAACAAAATTATCTTTAAATGCCGCCTGGGCATCACGCCAACTCACCGCTATCCGTGTCCCTTTCGAATTCGTGCAAACTTCCTGATTAAATTGAAGGTTTGGCTGTTGGTAGTGATCAATGACACCCATAATCACCGCCTCCAGACCATCGACTCTCGAGAGCCATCACACTCACTGCAAGCTGCCCTGCCGCTGCTGGTGCCGACAAGCAATACCTCGCTGTTTACTCAATATGCCACCTACCCTTCCCTTCCTCTGCTTGTACCCCAGCTGAATTCGATTCCTTCCCTGCAGTTACCCCATCCTTCGGGACCTCCACTCCCTCCTCATACCCTGGCAGCGACTCCAACAGCGTCGGCAGCCGCAGCCATCACCCTGACGTTGACGTCGTCGGCCTCCGCCCTTCAAGGCAGTCACCTTCCCTCCACCACCCTCCCAGCGTTGCCGCTTGCCTCGTCCCAATCGCAACCTATATCACAACACCTGGCACCACAGCTCCCTAAGCTTAGCAAGATCGTGGGACCTGCCAATCGCATCATTGACGTGGTGACCCTGACAATCGCCGACGCGTTTGATACTAAAATATTGGGCAGTGAAACGCTCACACATCAAGAAAAGTGTGCCGTGCTTGAGCAAGTAATGCATCACGCCGTTTCACAGTACCGTCGCTATCTTAGCCCCCAATTCTATCGCAGACTCCCACTTAGTCCGGTTGAAGCACTCGAACGAGAGAGACCAAAAGTTCCGCCACTGTTGGCGCTGTTAATGGCTTCGGGTGATGGACCATCTGCTACGGCTGTTAATCGGGAGGATGAAACCACCCAAGCACAATGGCTGGCGCTGATTCCCCTTCTGCCCCTACTCAACGATACCGACCCAGAATACCCTCAAACCCTGTCACTTTCCATCGAAAATCTCATCCATATGCCTGGTGCTTCTGGTAACACTCAGTCACTGGTGCTTCCCCCATTCACAGCCATTCAAAACAAGTTTACATTACTGCCGACTCAACCGTTACCCCAATTGGGTGCAACAATTAATCCTCTGCATATGCTTAAGCCTTCAACGGGCGATTTGAAGGGACCGGCTCCCAAAGATAGATTTGACTTTTCTCAATTTTAATGAACGTTTTTCAACTTACCAAAAGATTCATTCATAGCCATAATATCAATCCTTTTGAAGGGGTAGATAGCTTGTATTAGTATTTCACCAAAAAAAAAAAATGATTCTTTAATTCGAACGTTGTGACTGTCGTCATAACATCTTTCGTGAAATATGAATAGCCTTCCAGATATTTAGTTGAAAAATTTTCAATTTTTTACAAATTTAAATTCAGACTGCTTTAATTCACGAAGCAGAAATGAACAATTAGCCATGTACCCAATGGAAAAGCATAAAACGTATTTTTATTATTTTTTTTTAAGACAGGTTGGGACGGTTTAAGGATGTTGTTAGTCTTTAACCCCCACCTTGCCCTGTGGAAACTCAATTGCCAAAGCGATTGCTTGACCACATTCAAGATCTAAAAAACTTGCTGACAAGCTCATCAATGCCAATAAATAGAGCACACTGATATCTTGTACATGATTGGAAACTTCCCGTGGTTTGACAAAACACTGCGGAACTTAAATGGCCTTTAATGTAGCAAATAAAAATTGAAAAAATTCTGGCTGAAAACATTACGGGTCAGCACAAGGTTGCTTATTGATGACACTCCTAATTTTCGTTCTGAAAAATCCCACTCCCTTTTAATCTCGTCCCACCCGAATACCACTCTCATTTCTCGCTCACGCATAATCTATCACCCACGCGTATCGCTTCCCATGACCAAGAAGATCCTTCTCATTAACGGTCCCAATCTCAACCTTCTAGGGACCCGGGAGCCCGAAAGATATGGCCATACCACCTTGAATGATGTGGAGCAAGCTGCTATCTCCCAGGTGGAGGCTGCAGGCGGTGAATGCTACACGTTCCAGGCGAACTCGGAAGGCGCCATTGTCGACCGCATCCATGCTGCTCGGGAAGAAAGCGTTGATTTCGTCGTTATCAATGCCGGAGCCTACACTCACACCCTGGTAGCGATTCGGGACGCGTTGTTAGGGGTTGATATTCCCTTCATCGAGGTACACATCACTAATGTTCACTCTCGGGAACCATTCCGTCATCACAGTTACCTTTGTGATAAGGCGGTGGGGGTAATTTGTGGGCTTGGCGTCTATGGTTATACTGCTGCCATTAACTACGCTTTAGACAAAAAATGATCTTGCTTGATAACAATTGACATATTACTATATTCGTGACTAACCGTAGAGACCATCCTCCATGGCGTTGGATTGTTGGCGAAGACCATACATCCCCGTCCAACTTACCGGGCACTGCCACTTTTGCTGCTGTAAATTGAGGATGGAGGCAAGCTTATCGGCAAGAGCAAACGCATCTCCAGTATTATCACCTTCGTAAACATGAGCCACGACCACTTCACTCGGTTGTTTTTCCCCTCTGGCTTCGACCACCGCCCTGGTGGTACCCAGATAACCATCGTCGTCATCGTCGGGGACTCCGTCCTGTAGACTAAGCCGTTCCACCTTGGAATTAAGCACCACATCACTGGTGACGACGTCGATGGTGTGGAGACGGCTGACGTCGTCAGACCCGCCGTTAGTCAGATCGACGAGAATGACTCGATCATAATTGGCGGCGAGAGGCACCAACACATCGGTGGCAAACTTTTTCGTGTACGGTGTCACCACGGGGGACCGCTGTTGTACCACAGCAATCTTTTTATCCTTATCTTCGTAGAGTTCTAGCCCGGTACTGATTCCCAGTGGCGCTGGCAGGTCCGGCAAGTGGTCTCGAGGCGAGGCGAACGGATGAAGGTAGGTATCATCGAGCGATCGGCTTGGGGTTAAACCAAGGGTATGTATGAGGAGATCCATTGCCAATTGAGGCACATTGCCCAAGGACACGGCGGGAATGATAAGGGTAGTCATGACTGTGTGGGGGTGAAGGAATGCGACCAAAGGAGATGGTGGCACCAAATGTGCGCCAACACGACTCTTTAAAAATGTAAAGATTGGGTATAAAAAAAATTAATTAAAGGAAAAGGAACTGACTATATGTTATCATCATCGTGTCTATCTATCTGTGTACGCAATATTTTTTTTTATTTCAGGCGCTAGCTATATCACCAGAATGAACACCACCCAATGTAGTGTTGGCACAAGTTCTCCACGCTAGTTGCCTGTTGGATCAACATGTTCACTTGTGTGGGAACATCAAGACCTTGTAATCTCTTAATGTCATTACCAGTCAACTTATCAACAATACGTTGCAATACGAGCGCCGCCCGAGCCTGGCGAAGCTCGTGATCATTCTGCTTTTGCAACCTGATCGCTTCGGCATCATCGATTTGTCCGCGACGAAGTAATTCACCAACGTTGACTTGAGGCACGCGAATGCCGGTGGCCTCGGCCACGGCCTTGGTGGGGAAGTCGAAACCCCAATTGATCAAGGGGTCATAGGCAAACGCTTCGAGAATGGCCATAAGCGACTCCTTGTTATCACGAAGCACCCGCATTACATGCTCACAGGTGATTCGGAACAGACCTTCGATCCCCAGTACTTCCATGGCGTAGTTGAGCATCCGGGTCAAGCGGAACGGGACCTTTTCCGGGTACTTTTCCCGCAAGATCGCCGCTTCGAAACAATCACCGAAATCAATGTGGATGACCATCCCCGTAAACCGATCCAACATCAAGTTACTAGGGTGACGATCCCCCAATCCGAGAATGTAGCCCACCATCAGCATCACTGCCAACAGTCGGGTGTAGGTAGTTCTGCGGTCAAGCCACAGCTCCGACAGTTTCAGCTTCAACCATAACACCTTGTACAAGTCCTGCCCGCGAGTGTTATCGAGAGCTCCGGTAAACACTTCCACCTTTTGGAGCAACGTGAGCGAGTCATAATCGGGCGCCATTTGCAACATGATGCGGTGTTCAATGTTCAAGAAGATCTTGCGCAGTTCCCGGTATTCACGAATAAGCACGTGGAACGTATCCAGGTTAGGCACCCACCCTAAAAGACCCACCTTGGGCAGGAGGGGAGTAGCAGGGTACCTTTGGATATCCAAATGACGCTTGAAACATTCGGGATCGTTGACAAGAAGCGTGTTGACGAGACCAAACAATTGCATCACCAAGTTATCCTGGCGAATATCTTCGTGGCCCTTAAGCACGTAGTAATACTGGACGTTGTCCGAACCCCAGATCATAAACTTTCTCGGCCGTTGTTTCAGGGAAATCACCGAGAACGTGTGGTCAAACTTGCTGATACGAATCACCGGGTGACCGGCTTGGTAAGTCCCGGGCACCGCCAAGTCCAAGTCCCGCGCCATTTCGAGTTTCGGACTGACGTATTGCAATTCCAACTGGTTAATCAGCGGCAACAGTCGGTTGATCCGGCGGAACACATTGTAATAAATGTCCCACGCTTGGTTCAAGTTGGTAATATCCTTAGTACGACGGAAATTGAGCACCCATTCATAGGCATCGCCCAATTCCCGACCATACACCAGGGCAAATGCCGCTTCACGCAGGGTTTCCGCTCCCCGTGACATCATTTGGTGTAATGGTTCGAGCACCTCAAACATCTTATCGGTGTTGTGGTCACCAAAGAAGAGTCTCAGGGCATCTTCCAACCCTTCGTACCATTGTTCGTGCCAGAGCACAGCCACCCGAATCAATTCCAGCGCCACAAGCTCGGCTTGTTCCACTAAGGCCGCCGAGTGCATCTTCATCTTGTCGACAATCAGTTCGGCAGCCTGTTTTCTCAGGGCCAGGTCCAGGGTGACGGCGACGGCAAGTGGGTACACAAGGGCTTGAGGGTGGGCCTTACCCAAATCCAGTAAGAGACCAAATAACGATCGCAGCACCACCGGGTTAGGTTGGTGGATCTGGGAAATGAGTTGCGGTACCACTTCGAGCCAGGTATCGATCGAGACCATGGAAAACCCTTCCGTCATTGCCGCAGCGGCTTCCGCTTGTCCCCCGTACTTGAACCAAAGGGTAAGCAATCTTAACGTGTCCTGTAACGGCAGCAGATTAGCATCCAGCAACAGAATCAGGTAGAAGAACCCCTTGATCGATGGCACCACGTGTCGTTGCACCACATCCACCAGCACGGTGTTGGTACCCCAACGCATCTTTCCTTCTTCGTCGGCGTCTTCATTGCCTTGATATAACAGCAACACTTCAAAGTTGGCGAGAGCCCAGTTGTGCCACGCCTTGTACCACTTATCATCAAAGTGAGTGGCCAAAAGGTACGCACCAAGGATGATTTCCAGGGTTTCCGTGCGCCAGTTGGAGTTGAGGGCAATCTGCCATTCCCCTTGCTTGAGGAAGCAGCGTGCAAGCAAGCGAGTATACTCCTCGACGTGTTTCTTCAGGGAGATCCCCCGACCTTGTTGCGGCAACGGTTGGGTGATGAGGTCGTTAGGATTAAGACCCAAGTCCTGAGACATGCGGGTGGTAAAGTCGACCAAGTGGCGAAGGGCTTCGCGTTGTTGTCCCTTGGACCACATGTACTTGAGTTGGGCGTACACCACTTGGGGAGGAGCCCTCAGAGCATGATCCAGACCACCAGTGTCCAATAACATGTTGAGCAGCTTTTCCGCCAAGTTAAGTCGACCCTGTTTGCGACACAAGTTGGCAAATTTGATCCACATATCCATATCCTGCTTGGGCTTGATGACAAGGCCTCTCACCTTGAGCATTCTTTGCCAAATGTCGACATTGCGTTGGCATCCCAATAACCGTTGGTTCCAGGTTCGTCTCATTGCTGCCCTACGATCATGACCTTCCACGGTCGCGGGAAGCTGCTTATAGGTGATGATTTCCTCAAGTTCAGACAACATTTGTACCCGCACCATGACGCCATAGGCCCGAGTGTACAGCTCGGCGACAAGGGCAGTGATTTCAGTGACGAGCAAGTCGCGGGCCTTGACGATTTCGTTGGTGGCCGCTTGGAAATTGTTGCGATGAAGCTGGAGGATGGCGAGGAAGAACGCCCGATCAGGCAGCTCCGGCTTCATCACCAGAATACAGGTATCCATGCGATCCCATTGTCCTAAGCCCCAGGCCGCTGCTGCCGCTAACGGAGCAATGTTGCGCTGAATGTCGGTCAGAGTGTCCCACTTGGCTCGAGCAAGCTCCAGCAATTGTTCCCATTCTCCCAACGCGTGCAAACACCGCATTTTCCCGAGCACCACCTCCATGTTGTTGGGATCGACCTTTTCCCGAGCTGAATAGGCAGCCAAGGCATCATCCCACCGTTGAAGCTTTTCGTACCACGTTTCCTTCAATTGTAAGTCATGGTGGAGTTGTGCGTGCTTCAAGATCCCCACGGCAGCGTCGGACTGTTGAAGCTGGTTATTGATAGCGATTAACAGTTCGATGGTGGGAGTCAGCGGTTCCTCGTAGAATTCAAGTTCCTTATAGTGAAGTGCCTTGGCATAAGCGTGGCACCGTTGAGCGTATTGTCCTAACGTCAGAATGGCGATTGGCAACAGCTTGTCGTCGTGCTCCAAGAATTCAGCGAGATTCAATAACGTTTGATGGTTTTCGGGAGGATTATTGGGCAGCAGAAGGGCAACACAGAATGCCTGGACGAGTTCTTCTTGGTTTTGAGAGTAGAGCTCATTCCAACACAGAGTGAACGACGTGTTGAACATTTCTTTCGCCAAGGGAAAATAGTCCAGAGCAAGCGGCACACAGGCTCTTACTGCGTGTGACGGCAGTTGTTTCAAAAGCTCCAATGAAAGTCCGCGAATCCATTCTTGCCAGTCTTCCTTCAGTTTGCGATTCAGCGTGTCCCACGCTTGACGTAACACATCCTGTTTCACGGGAAGTTTCTTCAGCGGTTCCGCCAGAGGTTCGTAGGTGTCGATGGCGCTATCGTATTCGGCGTAAATGTCATTGTGAGGGGGTAATTGGTCTCCCAGAATGAGCTTTTGTACCAAGTGTTCAAACTTGGGGGCGTGGATCTTCAGGGCGAGCATCACCTGTTTGATGGTGGGGATAAACACCTGGAATTTTGGTGATGATTGGAGTAAAAGACACAGCAAACAATTGAGCACCGGTACCCGAAGTTCCTCATCTTCCAGCAGTAATACTCGAAGCAACGGATGGATGATACGCAGCGCCATGTCCTGAAGACTCACTTGTCGCAGCATCCGACCAATGGTATCGATGGCGGTCTTTCTCAACGACGATGGTGCCAGCTCCACAAGTTTAATCACCACGGGGATGACAATGTGGACGTATTCATCCATATTGGTACCAAACACCACGAGCGCCCGGAGCACCTGCGCCAGCGGTTCCCGTTTGGTGGACTTATCAGCGTCTAAGATCTCCAATAACGGGGGAAGTACTCGCGGCAAGTATTGTTTGAATTCGCCTTCGAGAGCCCGAGCAATGGCCTCAATGAGACCAATCACCGTCACTTGAGTCAGTGCCAACGGCCCCACCAACTGATTGGGACCAAAGTTGGCATCAATCACGGCAAACACCTTTTCGATGTAAGGACGCATGTGCAGCTTGACGATCTGGACCATTTCGGTAAGGTGTTGAAAGTACACCTTGAGCATCAGCGGCAGACACATGGCCATTGCCAGCACCACACCGGGAATCACCTTATCGAGGTAGCCAACACACTTGATCCCCAAATTGCGGAAGATAAACATGATGGCCACCGCTACTTGGTAGTGATACAGCGCCAAACTGGAGTCTGCGAGGATCTTGATGAGCACCGTAATCAGTACCAGGGGATAGAACAGCTCGTCCAGCAGCGGCAGCGTGCCTGCCATGAGCAATTGCACGTCCACGGGAGTGGCCAGCGAGTCCATTTCGAGCTTACGCAGACTCAGTTCGCGAAGCTTATATGGGTCTAAAGCCCCCAAAATCCCGAGAAGGCGGACAGTTTCCCGTTTTACCAGCGGCAGCGCCTCCAGCTTGAGGATACCCACGAGCAACCCGAGAAGTTGGGGGTACTTGAGGAACGGTTCAATGACACACCCTGTCAGCAGCACCACTTGGCCCAACGCCTTAAGAGCAGCATCACGCTTATAGGTGCTCAGATGATCGTAAAAGGTGTCGATCATGAGGGGGAGCACCTGGTCGACGTAGGGCAGAAGCTCGTCCCCAGCGACCACTGCCAATTCACCAATGCACGCCAACGCCAGCGCGGCTACTGAGGCCAGAGGATCCAGCGACTTGTCGATTAATACCTCGATGATGGGCTGAGTGTAGGGGCGACAAAGGTCGTGGGAACTGGCAATGAGAAGACCCAAAAGCTGGGCTGCTTCTTCCTTTTTCCGATTGGTCGTCAGGTACTGGAGTCGGGTCAACATTTGGATCAAGATCTTGCGTAAGTTAGGCACAATTTGCGCCGGATTTATTTGAGAAAGCCGTCCCAAAAGTTCCACTGCTGCTTGTCTTACCTGAAATTCACCATCGTTAACGGCAATGAATAATAACGATACTGGTTGGGCTTGCGATAAATGCGGGTCAAACTCACGATGACTGACAAGAGCCTTAATCCCCAGAAGCCGAATTGAGGGGACGAGATCGGTGATGGCCACAGTAAGCAACCGTTCAAGCACCTGGTGTACTACCGAAAGCAGGTTTATCAGCAGTTGTTTCACCACTTCTTCACGAGCAAAGATTTCGGTAGCAGTAATGGCGGCTTCCTGGCGTACACGAGGATTGAAATGGTCCAAATACAGCACCACCACCTTTTCGACAAACTCGTAGAGCAATACTCCAGAAAAGGTGAACCGGGCAAGCATGCGGAGTGCCTGCACAAGAATGTGATTGTCTTGCCGGGTATAGGCGGGGTTATCCTGGAGGATCTGGTTGATCAGGTGGCCGGTGTCTCGAGCAATCATAAACACCCGGTACTCCTTAGCTACGTGCTGGTTCATCGATAATGGTCCGTAGGGCAGTCCTGGTGGTTGGAACCCGCGTCCCAGGAGTACCAATGCGAGCAAATTGAGTAACTTGTGGTTGATTACCGGGACCAACGACGGGATGTTGGTGGTAAGGGTGTGCAATACCGTTTCCAATGCTTCCAGCAACAGGCAATTGGTGAAGATCATGTCCAAAATGTCTCGTTGTAAGTGCTTGGTGAGCGCCGGGCCCACGGCGATCGAGAGTTTGCCGATGCAGAAGAAGATGGCTGGCTCGGTATCCTTACGTCCCAGCTTAAATTTCAGCGATGTTGGTAATGACGAAAGCGCCGTCAGCGTCAGTTGCACGTCGTCCATACTGGCACCGCCATCGACCACTGCCAGAGCTAAGATCAGCTGAACATTGGCATTGGTGGCAAAGGTGAGGCCATCACGAATGTTATCGAGAATCGGGTCCAAATAAGTGACCATATGATTACCCACTTCAACGGCAATGACTCCGATCAGCCGGAAGATGGCGGCCTTTTCGGCATTGGCCACTTCGGAGTGGGAGTTTCTCAATTTCCGTAACTGTGCCAAGTAGTACAGAATCGTCAGATGGAGGCGGTTTTCGGCAAACCGTACCGTATCGAGACAGCACACAAGGGGGAAGATATTGGTAAGTTCCTGGCGAATTAACGGGAGCTTATGGTACTTGTACAACGCACACACATCGTAGATGAGGTCGCTGTGGCCAACGATATAGGGGTCTTTACGGTAGCGTAACGTTTCTCGGTACACCAAGAGGGCACCGTGGATGCTTTCGTAGGTCGATGACGTCAGGGCAATCAACCCCAGCCCTTCATTGCCGTGGCGAGGCGGGATGTACCGCTTGGCACTGTCGCCGTCACAGAGGATATCGGTGGCCTGGTCCACAAGCTTGCGAGTCCACTCGACGCGGGCGGCCAGGTGGCGTTCGTTGACGATCTTAAGACACTTTTCCAAAGTAACGGCAGCGTCGGCCCGAATGATCAACTTAGCGTCACGAAGAGCCCCCCAAAGCACCTCGAGAATCTGGGGGATATAGGTAAATAACAATGCCGGGGCGTTATCGGCAAGGGCAATGATGATGAGACTGGCGGCGTGGTGTTTGGTATCGGCCAGCTTCCCCTCCAGTTGGAGCCATTCGATGGCTTTTTTAGCCTGGGAATCAACAATGTTACCCGCAGTGGCCCCGCCAGGACTAGCAAGCCGACCTAGGGTCAGACACGCTTGTCGCATCACCACCAATTCGCTCAGGACGATAAGTGTCAGCAAGTAGCCCAAGATTCGCTGAATCTTTACCGTTTCCCCCAGCGACCCCAGGTCAAAGCTGATCAAGGCATTGATGGCGGCAATACCTCCCAATTTTTCGTTGGTTTCCTTGGAATGGAGCAAGTCAAAGATGAGTTTGTTGATTTCTTTGGAGTGTTTGAGGAACTGGTCTTCACTAAGGTCCCGCAGAATCAACGAGAGAAACAGGCCGAGTTCACGGGCCGCCTGGATCCGCTCGTCTTCCACCGGCAGTTTAAGCCCAGTGAAGATCGTCGTCACCGCTACCCCGTCCACACTCATGTTGGTTAGGGTGCGAGAAAAGATGGTGAGGTTAGTGGTGAGGCGGCGAATATGTGCCGGTGAGACCACGACGGTTTGTCGACAAAAAAAGGTGTAGATATTAGTTTTTTGACATTGAAAAATCTATTAATTTAATTGGAATTAATTTGGAATTATTGGTGGCAATTGACTCGATTTTTAGAATTTTATTGAGTGTAATGGTCGTCACCTTTTATTGTCTTGGTGATAGGTGGCGGCGCGCGCGTTGGGTGTTACCACTAATTGTCTCTGTCACTATGGTGACGGGATAAACCGGATCAGAAAAGCAGAAGAAAAATGAACTTACGAGATCAAGCTTGAAAATCCAATCAGATAAGGTTTGTTGGAGCCACTACGTGTACGGGTGGTTTCGGAGTAATTAGCCACATTCTTTGTCAGTTACAGTTTAGGCGGAGGCGTACCTAGGCGAGCTCTCACTTTTTGGTTTGACGATGATAGGAGCAATGCTCGTGACACCCAAGGATCTTCCATGAACAATCCCGCTTAAGGTATAATGGGTAAATTTACGATGTCGTCCCTGATGATAGATTAACAAGTTTTACTCGGGGGCTTAGGGGGTTTACTGTTGTGATTGCGGTGATACTTTCAAGAAAAAGCGGCGCCGCCGGTGACGTGTGGTCGACGGTGTGACCTGTGCCGAGATCACGAAAACAAAGTGAGAATTAAACCATGCACCCCATTAAACTTTATCACCCAAAATGTAAGAGAGAAAAGTCCCACTGACGACGACAGTATGTTACAGATCGATTAAACGTTATCTTTGCATGTAGTTCTGCTGCGATCTTTCCCCTACAGGCTTGAATTAGGGTGATCGACGACGGTTTTGTCGGTCCCCACAAGAACGAATTCGACCACAAAGACCGAAAGCTTAACTGCGGGTAGGGGTCATTTAGGGGGTGTGGGGTGTGGGTGTGTCTTGCCTCAGCCATATCCCGATGTGGCCAAGTCAAATGCCATTGAGCCATGACAGCTGCTGACAGCCCAGGGTCCCTATCATACTCTTCAGGGGTTGGTTTGGTTGCGAAATGAAATGTCTCTGACCATGCTACAATCGAATAAGTTGGTTGACAACAACGATGGTCCTACCACTTTTCTGGCGTGTCAGATATGTTGGTCGTCCCCGCTTTGAGCAAGTGTTAGCCACGTTTATGGCCATGCTCTTGCCAACCACCCGGGTATATTTGTCCTCTCTCCAATCCTTTTTTTTTCAGGGGGGCATGGGGTGGTGCAGTGCCCGGGCCCCGTAACCGGAAAAGTGGGGCTGGCGTGATATAAAGTCAAGAACAATACTCCATCTCCATCATTGCCATCATTCCAAAAACCATTACTCCAAGCTTTTACCAAGATGTTTCGACCTCGACAAGTACGACCAACGTTATCGACAATGCTGCCGCTATGTCGTGAAGCTGAAGAAGTGGTAAAGGGGCTGCCACGAGTCAACCGGCGACCCAAGGTGAGAGAAGAGAACAAGCGGTTATCCCCCAGTGTGTGCACGTAGAATACTTACTGTATATATATGTATGAATATTATCAATAAACTCCATCGTCATTTTCATTCAGTTTTATCAATTGACAGCTTTTTGACGTCATCATGTGTAAATTGCGCTTCGGAGTTATGAAATTGACCACATCATATAACAACTCCGACATCTACCCACCTTCAAATGGAAAAAATTCAATCAACAATACAAAAAACCACAGACGTCGTGTCATTATCTCTATAGAATATAAACCTAAAACCCTTGGATCTTCTTAGCAGCACTGATTTCGCCGCGACCCTTGACCATCGCCACTAACGTGTCACCTTCGTCCTTAAACACCACCTCAATGTCAAACACTTCCTTGATATCACGTAAAAGAAGCACGAGCCGTTCGTCGACTTGGTCCCGGTTCAATACAAGTCTCCCGATATCGGCCGAGCCCAAACACATGTAGACAAACGTCAAGGGCACTTGATCACCAGCGACGACGGCGTTATGCTGAAGGCGATACAACAATTCCAACGCCAGTTTCTCCCCCAAGTCTTCGGGTAACAGCCCCGCCGTGCCCACGTTTTCCAGGGTGAGCCGCCACCCTTTCTTCAGCTCGGCCACCAACGTCATCCCCCACCCTGGCAGCAAACCAGCGTGTTCGCCTCGCCACACGTCAGCAGTGATGTTAACGTCAACTCCCGTCGGTCTAAGAGCGGCTCTGGCAGTGTCAATCATCCGGTTAACCGTCAGCGGCAGCACTCTAGTGGAGTATGCCACCCCGCGGATGGCCAGAAACTTTGGCGGCTCGGTGATGTGCAACGTCAACGGTAACTTAAGCAAGGTGTTACAGATCAAGTGGACTTCGGCTCCTCCTTGCGGCGCCAGCCCGCGTTTAAGGATATGGATGGCGATGTCCCGAACACCAAACTTTTCCAACATCGGGAGCATCCCCCACTTGATGGCATCGATACCGGGGCCCAGACTGGAGTTGGAGATCCCGGTAAACACAATACTGAACTTGTTCTTGGAAAAGGGAGCCAAATAAAGCATCCCTTCCACGTAGTAACCGACGGTAGTACCACTGGGACACTGGTGTTTTAGCTGACCCCCGACGATGATACCGGGATGGTAGATGACGGTGGTACCAGTATAGGAGATTTCGATCTTCAGCCCGTTGGTGACGGCTTCAATCAACCGAAGAAACGACACTTCGTGGTCACGGAGACCCGGGTTGAGGTCAGTGGACCGGATCTTGGTGATCTTGATGGGGCGACCGTGGAGGGTGGCCATCACCACCCGTTCTCGGAAGTTGTGGTGTCCTTGGAACACTGCTGCTTCCATCTTTATTCGGAGGATATGGGTGTGATGAACGTGGGAAGGGAGGTGAAGTTGGAGATGTGGGTGCGATGCGTGCGATGCGATGAGATGAGACCTGCCCTGGGGAACCACGCCAAAAATAAGAAAGACACACTAACGTCATGATGGACTTGTCGTTTACATGAAAGTGATTTATGCATGAGTTTTGGTTTCCAAATGATTATTTTCTACTGTTTCTTTCCAACATCTTACCTTGAGTTTCTTTGATAAGAGAGTACCTGAACGAAGTTTAAAAATTAGGTGTTTGAATGATCGGTTAGTTATAGATTCTAGCATTTTGAATAGATTATCTAGTAGACCCATTTCAAATAATGCTTACTTTCATCAATATCACTCGTATGATATAGCCAAACCCCGTCAACAATGCACCCAAAATAGTCCCTATCAAAGCAACAACTTGAGATACTTCAAAACACGAATCAGGTATCAAACAACCACCAACATCAACACATTTCTACCACAAAAAATTACCCCTCCTGGCACATCAGTAAATGTCGTACTACCTCTATCCTTGTCGCCAACCAGTCGCGTTTTTATTCGCACACCCACACAATCCACCACAACGCCATCCATGGACGGGCCTCCGGCAAAACGCATCAAGACCGAGGGCGAAGCCAATGTCTTCGACAGCCCCGACCGTTACGGAGAGTTTGCCAACTCGGTGGACTCGCTGATGGCCTCAAACTCGGGCTACTCGTACCAGCAACGCCCGGCACCGTCACAACCGATGAACCGGTCCTACACCCAACCACCGCCCCCAGCCCAATACTCGCTGAACTATAACTATCCTCAAGGTGGCAACAACTATCCCAGTCTGTTTGAAGCGCCCCGGGCCCCTCAGACGTCGCTGTCGGCGCTGGCAGCCACAGGCAGCGGTGGCGGTGGAGCTCAGGCCGCCGACCCCAACAAGCTCAACGACGCCCTTGCCGCTGCTGGGGTCAACATTGCTGAAGAAGAAGAGATTCTGCTGAACTTACACCTGCGGGCATTTGCCACGCTGAGCCAGGCCTATCGTCAGCAACCGATGGTAAAGCCGCAACGGCTAGCACCGTTCCTTAACCAATACCAACTTGCCCAATTTATGGCGCGGGTGGCTAAGGAAAACGGTGTCAGTCAATCGTTCCACAATGACCATGAAATGCTCGAATTCGTGCTGGCGGCGTGTGAAAACTGGATGTCGCAAATCATCCTGAGGATGTTGATCCTTAGTCACCACCGACGGCGAGGCATTGCTCTGTTCCAGCAACCTCAATCGGGACAACAGACCAGTGCTCAGAAGTTGGCGGCCAAGCGCCAGAGTCAACTGCAACGGCTGGAACTTTCCCGAGAATTGAGAAATATCGCTGCTAAACAAAAAGAACTTGAAGAGAAACGAGTGGCCAAACGAGTGGCGTTGGGACTCGAAAAGGATGCCAATCTGGATGCTACCACCGGTGACGCTAAGGGTGCTGCTGCTGAGGAAGCGTTACATCGGCTGACCAACGAAACGGCAGCCATGATGACTACGGGCAAGAAGAAATACGCGTGGATGGACCTGGCGGGGGCGGGGCTGGCGAAAAAGGGCAACGGCAACGGTTCCGGCAGTGTCACCAGCGACAAAAACAAACAAAGTGCCCTCATTACGGCTCGGGGCGACAACGGGTTGCGGTACCGGGAGATCCGGCTGGGGAACTCGGTGATGATGAAGGACTTGTTGAGTTCGCTCGAGCTGGAACGGATGGGTCTGCAAAAGGCGTTATTGAAGGGTTACACCAAATTGAAGGAATAATCGAGGACTGTGTAATCAAAATTATTGCGCCCTTTGAGCAGGGACAATCAATCACCGCTAGATTAGTCTAATTTACAAACCACCAATCAGACACCAATGTATTTTAAATGTCACTAATTTTTAAACCTTTCTAGTTTAGAGTAAAATGCATATTTCATGAAATAAAGCCATGATTATTTCTTGATGGCCCATTTAATTATTCAACTACATATGGCTTATAGTTGTCAGTACACTACAATTTGTCTAAAATGATTGTCATATTCTCGTAAACATAATTAACCTTCCAAGGCAAACCCCAAGTCCACCCCTTCGAACTCCTTAGCCAACGCTTCCAACTTGGCCTTCAACATGTTCAAGTTGTCGTTGTCCAGTTCCAACCGAGGCAACCACTTGGCCACGCCGTGTTGCAACACCCCCTTGGCTCTCAGCTTGCCGTGGTCGACCAGCCCGTACGAACCGTGGACGGTGATCCGTTCGTTCTTGGCCTGGTACTCGGCCCGGTGCAAGATATTGTTGTTGTAAAAGACAATGTCACCAGGGTGCAATTGCACCGAGATCTGACCGGTAATGAACTCCTTGCGGTTATCGTTGGAGGTCTTTTCCCGTTCTTCTTCGGTCCGCACCCGCTTGTGGGAGCCAGGAATGACAATAAGACAAGGGTCTTCCGTCAAAGCCAAGTTAAATTGAGTACCAGCATAAGGGTCTTGCAACAATTGTTCGGCTTCTTCTTCCGGCAGCACTTCGGGCTTGATGGTGTCGCGATGCCAGTCCAACCCGAAATCAGTCAACGGATTAATCAACATGTTGAACAATTCCATCAGCAACTTGTCCCGAGGTTGTTGCAAGATGTCTCCCGCTACATCCAAGATCTTGTCACAGGCGTACAAGTCGTGGAACGGCTTCGAGAGCTCGCCGTTGTTGCCCAAGTCCGGGTGCAATAACCCAGAAACCCCCCAGATATCGGGGGAGAAGTTCTTGGGCCAGGGAGGGAACTGCTTGCCGCGAGTTCTGACGTCGGGCCACTTACCATCGCGGGCGTAGTCAATGACGTTTTGCGCCGCTTGCTTGTACTTGGTGACCTCTTCGGGAGTCAAGAAGTTGCGGATGACACAGAAGCCGGTGTCGGCGATTTCGTCGTGGCACTTGTGGGGCAAAGCACTGGGCATGGTGTGGGTAAAGTTTCAGTGGAGATAACGTGAAATCTGGGGTACACGTTCGCTTTTAATATATATCCGTGGTCAGGTTAGGTTACACTGCATTTAAAGTGCGGTTGCATCGAAAATTTATGGGAACGTTACATCGCACCCCACAGCTGGCAAATGAAACCGGGGTAGGCCTCCAGCGATGCTACCGCGGGCAAAATGATGAGAAAAAACGGAGGTAATCGTTAGCGGCCGGGCGGTAAGCCCCGGACGCAGCTTTTCTCCGGGGTAAACGGCAATGACGTGCTTCCCAATTAGGGTACACCGTCGTACGAGCTCATCGTCATTCTGGGTGGGTAATCGTTAGCGACACGCCGCCGCCATCAATTATAGTTATATTGTGATTACAAACACAAGAATAAAACATGACGGGGACGGAGATGTAGTGGCATTTGGAACATGACACAAAACGAATAACGTTGCGTGGACTTTAGCGACCTAAAAATTTTATGTAACCTCGGGGCGGAGTGGGGTGATGTTTCCTACAATGTGGTAAATTTCGGGGCTGTTCGATGATGTAAACCATAACATGAAGCCATAAACACCAGTCTAATGACAGAAATAAACGATTTTCCTTGATATTGGCGAGATTGACTCTATGGCCGCGATGAGATCCTGACCCATCTGAGACATACATGTAGTAATGGCATTGTTGTATAATAATCGCATGTGGCCATAGGTCACGTGCGTCCCTAACTGAGCAGAGCTGACCGGCGTCACCGGACCCCAACGGCCTCCCTTAGGAGCATGCACTTGGCAGGCTCGAGGGCTCTGGTCCCGCAAAGCCCGGCTCAGAAAAGGGTCATCATCTGCATCGTTATGCGATGAGGATGACGTCTGTTACATACGGACTTCTTAGCGCAGCGGGACCTTCGTTAGAAGTCCCGGTACCTTAGGGTCTGCGCTAAGGGCATGGTATAAAGCCGTGCCGGATTTGTGTGGACTTATGTTACGCGTGACATAGGTTAGTCGCTACCTTAGTGTGACTTTAAACCAGGGTCTCTACACCTGGTAATGCTTGCAGCCGCAAGGCAGACTCCTTCAAGGAGCGGCTTGCATCTATTGGATTCAATCCGATTGGGCGGACATTTGAGATGGCCACTTAGATGTCCGTGAAGGGCAGCCCAGCGGGATTTTCTCGCGATGAGCTCTTCACATTTAAACCCGGCGGGACGCCAGAGCTAATCAGACAAGACAAGAGAAGAACTTGCTAACGCAGCCTAACGCTTACTCGAGTCTGATACGCTCTGGTGTCCCGCCCCTTTTTTTTTTTACGTCAGGATATTAGGAGTGCATATAACAAGAGTCAATCCAAATATATTCAACATTTGGTAGCGTTTCTTGGTGATCTTTTTCATTCGTGTTGCTTTTTGAAAGATGCAAAGATCTGGTGATTTCATTGATGGTCCTCTTGAGCCCAGGGACCCCTCGGAGGTTGACTCTGGTGTTCAGACCCCTGTTCATCAACACGGGTCTGGGGGGATGTGGACTCTCCCGCGCCCCCTGGCTCGATGGACGAGAGAACCAGCAAGCGTCCGAGAATCAGTCGTCTCGAATTCAAGCAGGAACAAGTGACGGAGAAGCAGTTGAATGCCTACTTCAAGGACAAATGGGACAGAACCCCCTTTGCCAGATTGCCCAAGGACCTCTCTTCCCTTGTGAAGCAGTTTGATGCTGCGCAAGACTTCCTTGTGGGCGTTGGCCGTGCTGTTGCCCGTTTTGCCCGCTCAGGTGGTCCTTTGTCAATTGAGGAATCCACCTGCATCGCAAACCTTATTGCCGAGCACCTTCAACTCGAAATGGACTCTCGGTGGTATGCGAGTGAGAAGATGGCTATCCTCTATGACTGTGAAACGTTCCAGCAATTCGTGGACGCCTTTTGGTCGACGGAAATCATTCCTCCTGTTGCGGCGGCGGCCAAGTACTTTTCCTTGGTGGCCCCCGAGCTGATGCCGAACGCTTTGAGAAAACGTTTGCCGAAGGAGACGGCCTGGGACTTGATGTCCAAGCTCCCTCGCTTCCTCTTCGAACCGCTCTTCAACCACATCTTCTTGGTGGCTGAGTGGCCTTACTGCGTTCGCACTTTGGAGATTGTTTTCCCGACCTATTCGAAACGTGTCAAGGATTGGTGGAAGCCTTTGGAAGATTCCATGCCTGTACATGAAATCCAAGACCTCTTATTGGCGATTGGTCTCGCCCACCGGCCTAGACCTATCCCGGGAGGTTCTCCGACTGTACAGCCCGAAGGCTCCCATTCGCCCGTTGCCGCCGAGGTGTTTAAGGCCGATGCTCTGTCCAAGAACGGCAACCCTCGGAGGTTCAAGTCGAAGAAGAAGAACAAGAAGCTGAATGGCCTGGGTAACTCCCCTCAATCTCTGGAGCCTCCTAGAGATATCAAGTGCCCCAAGTGTCAACAATGGGGTCACATCGTCTCCCAGTGTCCAAAAAACTTGTAAGGTCCGAGCCGGGAGACCGTTTAAGGGCTAGTGAGGGCAACCTCAAACAAGTTGATAAATCTTCTTCTGCGAACTTGAAAACTATTTCTGCTGCTCCAGGGTCCCGTGACGCTTTGGACCCTAACACTGTGGCGGCCTTGACATGTGAACTTGATGACTTGCTGCTTGAAGGAACCGCTTGGTTGTGGAATCAAGTTGGCTGTCAACCGGAGACACCTGAACCGGCTAACTCCAAACGGAGTAAGCCTCCCCGTGGCGATGAATCCATCTTGAAGGCGACTGTTGATGACCCCCTCCTTCCACGCTTGGATGGGTGGATCAAATCCAGCGAAAATGCCACCTCATCGCAACCCGCGGTAATTCTTTTCGATTCAGGTGCCTCACACAACTTCGTGCGCGCGGATCTTCTCAACCCTAAGGTTTTTAAGATCTACTCCCTGAAGCACAAGTCGTGGAAGGTTACGACGGCCTCTGGTGTTATCGAGGTGAACCAACATGTCGACTTAACCCTTGACATCTTTGGTGTGGTCTTTACCGCCCGATTCCTTCTTGTGCCCGGTTTATCCGAGCAGGTCTTGCTCTCGTGGAACTCCATCTCCTCTCTTGCTGACCACATCGATGTAAGGGGGAAACGGTTCCTTACCTCCTCTGGCGAATGGATTCCCTTCGGGCAGCCTGACTCCTATGAGTTGGTTGTCAAAACGTTGTTTGCGCAACAGCGTGATGAGTCCCCGTTCGTCATGCTCAAGGAACCCGAGTTGGACTTCTATACGTGTGCGTCTGGCGGCGAAGTGCAAGCCGTATTGGAGAAGAATAACGCCACGCTCACGGCCCTCATTGAGAGCGTGTGGTACTTTCCTATGAAAGAGCTTATTCTTCTTAACTGGTTCGTCTTCACTGAAGAACTTTTGGCTGGCATGATTCCTGATTCGCGTGGCGACGACGATTGTGTCATTGAAGTTATCGACCCCGACACCCCGGCGATTAAGGCCCAGTGGCCTCTTTCTCCGGAGGATCGGTCGGAGTCTAGGCTGGTGACTAAAAGTCTCAAGGCCTCGACTGTGGTCGAAAATTCGTCGTCTACCCGATATGCGGCGCCTATCCTCTTTGTTGCAAAGAAGGACGGGACCCGGCGCATGTGCGTTGATTACCGGTATGCCAACCAAGCGATTGCCAACCATCAGTGTGATGTCCCCGTGATCGAGGATCTTGTTTCCAAGGTTGTCGGGAAGAAGTGGTTCTCGGCGGTTGATCTCACCAGCGCTTTCCACCAACAGCGCATCCGCCCTGAATGCCGCGACATCACCACGTTCATTATTGAAGGTGAACCACTCCGCTTTGGACTGTTGCCTTTTGGTCTCAAAGTGAGCCCTGCCATTATGCAGACTACGATTGCTAAACTCATTGAAGGCATCCCTGGAGTTTACAATTACATCGACGACATCATTCTTGCCGCCGATACCGAGGAAGAACACCTTGAGCAATTGAGGTTGTTGTTTGTGCGCTTCAAGGAGAAACGGTTCTATCTCAAGGCTTCTAAGTGTGAGATCATGAAGTCTTCCGTTACCTTCCTCGGGTACAAAGTTCTGCGTTATGGTATGGAGGTTCCGGATGCCCGCAGGGAAGTCTTCCGGACGATGTTGGTACCTGACACCCGAAAGGGCATGCAGTCGGCTCTTGGTCTTTTCAACTACTTCCGGTGCTTTGTCCTCAACTATGCGTACTTTGCGAAGCCGTTGCAGGTCTTTGCTTCCGCTACTGGACCCCTCACCAAGAAGGAGAAGCTTGGTATCATCGCGCCGTTCGAGAGGCTTCGTCGCGCGATGCTCAAGTCTTCTAACGTCATGCCGATTCTCTCCGGTTACGAGTTCGTCATGGAAGTTGATGCCAGCTGCTATGCCATTGGTGCGGTCCTTTTTCAGGACTATGAAGGTCAGAAGTACGGCCCAGTTGCTATTCTCCTGAAGTCGCTTGATGTTCATCAACAGAACTATCCTACGAGACAGAAGGAGCTCTTGGCTATCGTCTATGCCTGTGAGCGTTGGAGCCGTTACTTGCTCGGTACCCCCATCACGGTCTACTCAGACCACAGCAGCCTCCTGTCCTTCCTTAAGACGGCTGCTCGCCCCGAAATCCAACGCCTCTCCAATTGGGTGGAGAAACTTCAGGGCTTTATGGTGACGATTGTTTATCGCAAGGGTTCCACTAACCACCTTGCTGATTTCTTGTCTCGCCAAATCCTTCCTGTGAAGTACCAACTTTTCGAGGAGGACGCTGACGCTCGTATGTGGATGCAAACTGCTGCTGCTGTGTCCACGCTGCTGGGTTCGGGACCTTCGGTCCCCTCGAATCACGACGCTGTGGTTTCGACTCAGGTCTGTATGGCCTATCGCTTGGAAGATGCTCATGCTGATGAAGTTCGCGCTGCTTATGCCAAGGAACATCGCCTTACTGCTTACATTGACCGCATTAAGGCTGCTTCGCCGGAGAAACTTGAATCCTTGTCCTTTCGGAAGTCGGTCCGTTTTATGATTCTCGTTAATGGCTTGTTGGTTAGGGGGGGAAAAGTGGTATTGACTAACCAACTTGCTAAGAAATGGATCAAGGAGCTTCACCAACGCTCCCACCGTGGGATTACCGAAATGGTTCATGAGTTTCAGGAACACTTTTACGCCAAGAGGTACTTCGACATCATCGAAACGATCGTCAAGAAGTGTGACACTTGTCAACGCCGAAAGACGACTCGGGTGCCTCCTCTTCCCCTTCAGGCGTTACCTGTTCCCAACCGGCCGTTTGAAGTCATTCACATTGACGAGGTGTCTGCTTTGCCCACCACCGAGGACGGCTTCTATGCTGTGTTCTCGGTTATCGACAGGCTTGGTCGCTTTGCTGTTTTGACGCCCGTGAAGCACGGTGTGTCGGCGCTTGAGGTTGCTACGATCTTGGTGGATCAGGTGTTCTCCATCTTTGGTCATCCCAAGGTCATCATCTCGGATAAGGCCCCCGCTTTCTTGTCCCAGACTGTTGAGCAACTTCGTGTGTACTACGGCATTGACTTGAATACCACGTCGACCAACCACCCTGAAACTAACGGGTCTGTCGAGCGCGCGCAGCGGACTATCGTTGAGATGCTTCGCTGTATGTGTGGTGCTGCTAAGGTGCTTTGGCCCTCGTTCGTCAAGTTGGCTCAGTACGAATATAACCGCTCTTGGAACCGTGCTATTGGGACGACCCCTTACAGGGCTGTCTTCGGCGTGGATCCTCCTCCAATCAAGGCTGTTATGCCTGGACACCAGTTCAAGGACTTGGAGAATTATATTCGTTACACCAACGCTGTCAGGGCCGCGATCCGCAACGTCGCCCTCGAGTACAGAGACGATATGGTGGAAGACTACAACAAGAAGCGTGATGTTCAAGTGCGACAATTTGAGGTTGGTCAGTGGGTACTTGTGAATAAGCAGGCTTGGTTTCCGGCTCACCAACAGAGCTGGAAGGCCTACGACTGCTTTTACGGCCCCTTCGAGATTGTTGGGATCCCGCACAAGGATAACCCTACGGTGGTCTACGTCTGCCTCGATCCTCGTCGTAAGGATACGAGAACCACCCGGCTCTTCCGCAAATGCGATCGAACCATCAACACCAAGTACCTCAAGCTCTACGTCAATGACGTAGATGGTGTGAGTCGTGAACCTGGCCCTTCCATCCGTCAACCGGAGTCGGTGGAGGAACTTATTGATCGGCAGTATGATGTGAACTACGTCGCTTATGTGGATATGAAGGACAGATCCATCGGCGTATCCTACCGGGGTGCTCCTGAGGGGATGATCGCTCGTATCCCATTTGAATGGTACGCGAGAGTTAACTTCGCTTTGGCTTTTACCTGGCTCGAGGAATTCCTTGCCCAATCTGGGAGCTCCATCGGGAACAAACCGACAATCTTTGAAGGTGTGTATGGTAAAGACTGGGAAGGGTTGGTTCGCGCGGTTCGGCCCTCGAAAGTTCCTGTTCAGCCTTACGAAGAGGGCATTATTCCCCCTAGGGAACCTGTTGTGCCCAAGGTTCCGCTTGGCAAGGTGCTCGGTCAACCCGAGCCATCTTCTAAGACTGGAACCAACTCTGAACCGTCCATCAGAGCGAGACCAATTCCGAATGGTTCGCCTTCGGAACTTGCCCCTCAGCTCCGTCCAGGCCGCTCGAAGGCTAAGACGAAAACCCGCAGGCAGTATTCCTCCCTTTACCCTCCGCGGTCCGCTCGGAGTGCACGCCGCAGCGACCAACCTTGAGAGGCACTCATCCTTTGTATACTATTGGTACCTATGTTAATACATACGATTATACAATGGTTGAGAGTAAACGTCTGGGGGGGAAATGTTGTATAATAATCGCATGTGGCCATAGGTCACGTGCGTCCCTAACTGAGCAGAGCTGACCGGCGTCACCGGACCCCAACGGCCTCCCTTAGGAGCATGCACTTGGCAGGCTCGAGGGCTCTGGTCCCGCAAAGCCCGGCTCAGAAAAGGGTCATCATCTGCATCGTTATGCGATGAGGATGACGTCTGTTACATACGGACTTCTTAGCGCAGCGGGACCTTCGTTAGAAGTCCCGGTACCTTAGGGTCTGCGCTAAGGGCATGGTATAAAGCCGTGCCGGATTTGTGTGGACTTATGTTACGCGTGACATAGGTTAGTCGCTACCTTAGTGTGACTTTAAACCAGGGTCTCTACACCTGGTAATGCTTGCAGCCGCAAGGCAGACTCCTTCAAGGAGCGGCTTGCATCTATTGGATTCAATCCGATTGGGCGGACATTTGAGATGGCCACTTAGATGTCCGTGAAGGGCAGCCCAGCGGGATTTTCTCGCGATGAGCTCTTCACATTTAAACCCGGCGGGACGCCAGAGCTAATCAGACAAGACAAGAGAAGAACTTGCTAACGCAGCCTAACGCTTACTCGAGTCTGATACGCTCTGGTGTCCCGCCCCTTTTTTTTTTTACGTCAGGATATTAGGAGTGCATATAACAAGAGTCAATCCAAATATATTCAACAGGCATTGTGGCCGAGTGGTCTAAGGCGGCAGACTCAAGCGTTAAGCTTCTCAACTGCGAGGTTGGGGTTTCTGTTATCGTAAGATGCGCGTGTTCGAATCACGTCGATGTCAATATCTTTTTGCTCCCATCAACTGATGCTACCAGCAGTATTCCCTCTACTTTATTATCACGGCAAGGTGTCGATAGCCCATCATTTCATTTACAATACTACTGATTTTATTTTTCTTCCCAAATCAACATGCATTCCGTTACAATTTGGCCAACTTGGCCTTGTTTTCTTCGTACCGCTTAAAGTACTCGTCGACATAGGGGAATTTCTTCAGCTCCTTACGAGCCAATTGTCCCAAGTGAGCTTCATCAGGTCCATCGGCAATTCTCAACGTCCGTCCCAAGGCATACATTCTCGAAAGCTCAGTATCTTGCGACACCCCTTCGGCACCAAACATTTGGATACCCCAGTCCAAGATCTTGAGGATGGTTCTCGGAGTTTCAATCTTGGCCATGGCAATATCCAGTTGAGCAGCCTTGGCACCAGCAATGTCGATGTGGTGAGCGGCATTAAGGACAAACAACCGACACTTTTGGATATCGATCTTGGCCTGAGCGTAAGCGTTCAAAAACAGTTCCCGCTTCGCCATAGGCTTGCCAAAGATGATCCGGTGGTTAGCCCGTTGCGCTACTCTCATCAAGGCAAATTCCCCAGCACCAATCATCCGCATACAGTGGTGGATACGACCCGGACCCAATCTCAGCTGGATGATTTCGAACCCTTGGCCCACCTTACCGAGAATGACGTTAGGCATTTCTTCTTTAGGTACTTCGTAGTCGTTGAATTCGATCTCACAGTGACCGTGGGGAGCATCGTCGTAGCCAAATACGTGTAACGGACGAATGACCCGGGCCTTACCCAGAGCAATGGCCTTTTCCACATCAAGCACGAGTAACGAGTGGTTGCGGTAAGGGTTGGCTTCGTTATCGTCGGTCTTGCACATGGTTAACCACACCTTACACCGAGGATCGCCGGCTCCCAGGGCAAACCATTTGACGCCGTTAATGACGTAATTGCCGTTCAGATTCAACTTGGCCAGACAGGAAATGTTAAGGGCATTGGACAGCGACGTCCCCTTTTCCGTCATCAAGAACGCCAGGCGAATGTCGCCGTTAAGGAGAGGTTTAAGGTACCGTTGCTTGTGGTGGTCGTTACCGTATTTGGCGAGGATTTCCATGTTCCCGGTATCGGGAGCATTGGTATTGGTGGCTTCGGGAGCAATGTGACTGCGCCCAAGGTACTGGGCCATAAGCCCGTACTCCAAGTTGGTGTAGCCGGCACCTTCAGCGTAGTGCTTCGACAAGAACATGTTCCACAATCCAAGTTCCTTAGCCTTGCGTTTCAAGTGTTCGGTGATGGGGGGAGTTTCCTTCCACCGACGGTCATCGGTTCTCACTTGGTTAAAGTAGATTTCATCAGCCGGGATACAGTAGTTATCGACAAACTCCTTGGTCTTTGCAATTGCCTCGAGCCCTTTGGGGGAGAGCTTTTCGTAGAAAATGGCGGGGATATCCTCTTTGATCGACATGGTAGCGTGATGGCGTTGAGGTCAAGGGGAACTAGCCAAGGGCGATTTGGTGATGGTATATATAACCCCACAAAATCGCAGGGGTGAGAGAGGTGGCGATGAATTATTCTGCACACAACCAAGGATCAGACCGAGGTCCGAACAATGGGGAAAATCAACACCGATAACTAACTCACTAACATATATACATCTACAAATAGTGGAGTAATACTTGTAGCAACAAAAGTAATCAGTCCATCGTTACTATAAGATGAGAGAGAGCATTATTGTCATGTAAATATTCTTCACGATACCCGTTAATCTTGCAAGTGGTTTTTGTATGTATGGATACGCGCTAAAGGCGGGGTGCCGATATCTTCGATGGACCGATTAAACCGATGCCGATAAGTGGGGGAGAATGGTAAATAGGGTGGTTTGCCGGAAATCACCCTCGGTACATTCCTAAGTAAGAAATCCAGCGAATTGACGGCATTTAACTTATTCTGGACAGACTCCGAGGTGACGGAATATAACTGGATTAAGGTAGATTCCGATATTTGGCAAAAATGCTAACATTCACCGTAATTCAAGTTGTCGACACAGAGCTAAATGTCTACCATTTAGCCACTAGACGTTATCTGGATGGCGTTGTTGGACGTACTGGAGAGTATGTTCCAATATCCGAAGTTGGGTATCAATCACCTCGAGGTGGTGTTGGTAGTCTTCAACGAGTTTGCCGCCACGAAGAGCCGCCAGCGCTCGGTCCACCGTCTTTTCAAGTCGATTTTGTACCTGGACGAGCTCGCCGTAATTAGTAGCAATTTCGTCATTGAGCTGGTGGTCGATTTGTTTGTCGACGGCGTGGATGGTATCGATCTTGTCGAGGAGAGCGGTGCTGGTAGAATTTGACTCAATGAGCTTGGCCACGGTACGTTCAAGCTGTTTCAGGTACGCTGCCAGTTTGCGGAGATGGTCGGACTGACTGGCTTTGGCATCGTTGATGAACTGGTGTTGCGACATGGGTAGTAGTCGACCGAATAAACTCAATTAATTTCAAATTTAGGAGTGGTCATAAAACCAATTGACTCTTAAGTAATGATTATAATGATAGTAGTATCCTAGTTCTTTTTATCTCTGATTCTCTTGAATTAGGTAAATCAAAAAAATCTGTCTTGTTGATTACAGGTTGTCGCTAGTTGACTTCATACATTTTGACAGGTGCGAAATCATCGCGTGCGGCTCAACCCATCGATGGAGGAGGAGGAGGTCATCGACGAACCCTTGGTGTCAGCCACCCCCTGGCCCCATCCCCAGGGTGTAGGCACCCGACTAAACTACGGGGTGGATGGGGAAGTGCTTCTTTCCGTCCCCCATCGTGGCGCCGACGCTACCGGTACTGCCCAAGTGCCTCGAACTCGCGATGGTCCTCGTTACTACCATGACCCAACGCCTCGCCCACTTCGAGAAGATCAGTATGATCCTGATATTGCTGAAGCTACCGACCTTCCGCGGATAACGAAGGGGATGGGGCTGATTCCCCGGGAGTTATTGGCAGGGGTTATTGATGACGGTACCCTGACAGGACAACCAATGATTGAAGCCCGCAAAGTCATGCTGAAGGGATATACTTTATACGATCCTAATGAGCGGACAATGCTTGTTCATTATTCGTTTCAAGACGATAACCATTACCTTGCGTTTGCCGATGAATCAAAGCTTATCCTCAACCGCATTATTATGAAAACTACCAAGATTGATGGTACCACCATAAGCGTACCCCAGGGACTCGAAGAGATTCAAAAGGTCGAGTTTACCGATTACATCCAGGAAGTGAAACGAGAAGGTGGCGACGACGAAATTGTGGTGATGCTGGTGCGATGCCGCAACGCTGGTTACGTTGTCGAGGTACGTCCCGACCGGGTGGCAAAGCTCAGGTTTGAAACGAAGTTCTCGTCGGGATCGAGCATGGCCGTATCTCCCTCGGGTGACGTGGGAGTGGTGGAAGCCAATGGATCGGTGAAAGTATTCAATCAAGACTTTAAACTCTTGGCCAAGGGAAAACTTGAAACTGACGAAGTATCGGGATGGCGCCAAGTGATTTTCCATCAGAATCAATTCTTCTTTGGTCTGAGAAAGGCATTGTCGATGGTTGAAGGCAAGCGAGTGAAGACAATTGCCATTTTCCCCACCCGTGTCGATCGAATCGTCGCGTTAAAGACGGCCCCTCATAACTCCCTTATCATGATTACGGCTAATGAATTGATTTGGTACATTGGTCGGGAGCGAGTGCTTAGTTGGGAATTATACTTTGAGATGGATAACCCGGACGTATTGGTGGTTCCTGATCCCAAAAATGATAAGGTGTTTACCTGTTGGATCAAATTGGAATGGACAACCATCGTCTATACTCTTGGCTTTGATGATGCTAACCGTCCGGTGTCTCTTCGCGATCCGTATATGATTGAAGATCTGCCCCTTCACCGAGCCCAGCTGCTCGCATGGCATCAACTTACTCCCGAAATTGCCGTGGTGTATTGTTACTTTCGTGATCGCTCGATCTCGGCCACGCTAGTATCGTCTACCGTCAACTTCCCTGCTCCACCACCACCACCACCAGAGCCAAAGCTTCCCAAAGATACAGGTCGAATATTGCAACACTATGACAAGATCTTCAACTACTTTGAAGAACATCCTCCACCAGCCATTCCTCGACCACAATCGCTCGAGGCTTATGCTGAAGTTCTCATCAACTATGCCGATCTGCCTCGACCACAACCATTGACGATACTCGAGGATATCGTCCCCATCCCCCAAACGACTAATTTTGATGAACTTCGGGATATGTTTGCTCAGCTCAAGCAGTATTTTGCCAGCAAAAATCTCAAGGTTGTTACCAATCCCAGTGAAGCCGATAGTGATCCGTTTGCCTACTATTCACAACGCTACCCTGATGTATCCCCAGAGAATATCCCGCTGATGGTATCGAGTCTGACCAAAGTCATTAATCCGGAGTTTATGGACGATTCCCAACGGGAATTCGAGCAAACGCTAGCAGAGGCCCTGCCTGATGTCCAAGAGATTCTCCTGCATTGGGCTGATGTTGAGCCGCTGCAACCCAAACCAGACGTCCAAGCAACGGTGGTGCCGGAAACCACCATGCCTACGATCAAGCTTACTCAGACCCAGACCCAAGGTAGATCACAAAGAGATGATACTCAGGACCTGGCACCACCAACACAGGTGGCGGGAACGAAGCGGAGCAAGTCTAGTCACCAATCGCAAAAGAAGAAGAAAAAGAAGAAAAAGAGTGGGTTTGCCTAACCGTGTATATATATCCACATTAATACCACAAACACACACGACTTAAACTCCATATATCGGGTAAAATCGGCCATCGCGCCTCACGTGACCACAAGCTCCGACACCACCGAGCGATCCGGATCACTCCATTTAGACGACCCGATTGCTGAAAAATTTAAACAATCCCATAACCCCTAGCGGATGATATACTCCACCCAACGAGTGTTCACCCGGTTCCTCTCGCGTCCGGGACTTAGGATAGCCTTCTTCGGTCTGGATGGGTTCAGCGTGGCCTCGCTCCAACACATTTACGAACTTCAACGGTCCAACCCGGGGGTGGTCCACGCCATCGATGTCGTCAGTCGGTCGATCAAACCTACGGGACGAGGCATGAAACAAATGAAGGAATTGCCCATTGGCGAATTGGCTCAGCAGCTTGGTATTCCCGTGAGACGAGCCGATAGTGCTGAAGACATTATCAAGTTGGGAGAACAAGGCGATTACAATATGGTGGTGGCAGTGCTGTACGGTAAACTCATTCCTGGAGAATTCATTACTCGGTGTCAATTTGGTGGTCTTAACGTCCACCCGTCGCTTCTTCCCAAGTACTCGGGATCGCTGCCGATTCAGTACGCTTTGCTCAACGATGACTTGGCTACTGGGGTAACGGTGCAACTGTTACACCCGACAAAATTTGACCACGGCGATATCATCGTTCAGAGTGATCCTGTAGCCATTAGTGCTCACGATAACTTTGACCTGCTTGCAAAGAAACTCGCGGACATTGGTGGTCGCCATCTTGCTCAAGTATTGGCTAACCAATGGTACTTGCCCACCCACCCGCGAGTGAAGAAGACCTACGAATACAGCTTAGCTCGCAAGATCACTCCGGAAATGTCCCAAGTTGATTGGAATAAATTGGATCTGCGGCAAGTGAAGCGGATGTACGATGCTTTAGGTCCGTTATACACTTACAAGTACGTCAATGTGATTAAGAAGAAGAAGCCGGTGGAGGAATGGCAACGGGTGATTTTACTGGACATTGCCGAAGCCGACGGTGGCCAGCACCTTGAACCAGGACAATTTGCCATTAATGATGACACCCAATTATTGGAGGTAGGGTGTGCTGACGACTCCAAAATCAGTGTGGGTCGAGTCAAACAACAGTGCTGCGACGAAGAAACCCCCACCAAATTTATCAGTCAGCTCCGGAAGCGGACGGGGGACACAGAGCCCCAATTTGCCTGGCGATCGGCATGAATTTCGGTTCCGTCATATGCACGGTTGACGTGGGACATTAAAGGGAGAGATTGTTCCTGATCTTTTTCTTTCTACAAAAGGTAGGTGCGCGCGACGGACGGGGCACAAAACCGGCTGTCATTCCATAGACGATAGTAGTTTATTTAGATGGCGACAATTCTCTCGACTTTTTGAGTCAAGAAATTGTCGACTAAAAATATGACACGTATCCAGCGACACTTACGTCGTGCACCACCACTAAATCTCAGGAACCGCCAGGGGACTAAGTGAGATACGGAGCGATCACGCATGGTGGTATCCTTAAAAGCTTCCATGCATTTCTTCATCGCGGCAATCGTCCGCCCTGCTCCCACCGCAAAAAGATCCCTTAACACTTGCCACTCCGAATCGTGACGCGCGGAGCTCCAGCCAATGACATCATCACTACCGTCACTCACGTACCACATGTTAGCATCGCCTCCATCACACACACAGACGAGATATCCAAGCATTCAAGCAATTTTTCGTCAGTCTTGGCCATCATCACACTCCGCCGAGACGTGACGTGGAAAATTAACCAATCGCTAGTCGCCATTGTCTCCCTTCTCCTACAAGTTTACTTTTTTTCACTTGAAGAAAAAAAACAACCGTACCGCATTGTTTGCTTCCCCGCCCGATCTAGCACTAGCTCTTATCTGTGAAACCCACCTAGCGCCACAGTTTTTTTCACTAATATCGAACAATGAGGTGATCTGTGTCCGATAACGATTGCTCGAGCAAAGATAGACTTTAGCCATAATTGGACCAGGGCTTAGAGTAATGTGTCAAAAACATCTCTAAACCCAATTTCCGAGACGGCAATCCAACCCGCTCCGAGTCTCCGTGGCACCGATGACCTTAGGGGAGCTGCACACTGCCTCTACGCACGTGGTCCCTGCACCCGCAACTTTTGAGCCCATGCCACTGTAAGGATTAGGCGAAGCGGCGACGGAGGGGAGAATGCTGTTATAGAAATACGACTGGCGCCACATTAACTCGCTTTTTTTTTTCTTCTCCTAAACTCCACCACTCTTCATACATTTTGGCGACTTTGGATGGAGGTGTTGTCGATTGCGTTTCTAACGTTCCAGGCCGTCCTCCAAGTGGTGATAATATGTGTCGCTGGCTTCATCAGTGCCCGCACGGGTCTCCTCAACAAGAACGCCCAGAAGATCATTTCCCAGCTTAATGTTGATTTATTTACTCCGTGCTTGGTGTTTTCCAAGTTGGCGCCGCTGCTTTCCCTTTCTAAGATGGCTAACTTGGCCGTGATCCCGGTATTCTTCTTTGTGCTGACGGCGATCTCCTACGTGTGTCTGCGGTTCCTGAGCTCGGTATTGGGGCTTAACCATCCTGAATCAGACTTCGTTACGGCCATGGCGGTGTTTGGTAACTCCAATTCCCTCCCCGTGTCGCTTACGATGTCGTTGGCGTATACTCTTCCCGATTTGTTGTGGGACGATATTCCCAACGACGATGCCGATGGGGTGGCTCTGCGAGGCATTCTCTACCTCTTGATCTTCCAGCAATTGGGCCAAGTGTTGCGGTGGTCGTGGGGCTACAACAAACTCATGAAGAAACGTCCGCTTCGCGAGCTCTACCAGGATACTCCGTTAGATCCTGACCTGCCCATCTTGGCTCAGATGGCCGAAGAGGAAGCAGCATTGACGTTTGCTCGTCCCACTCCCGCTTTGGGAGCTGGGGAACGATCACCGCTTATCCAGTACTCGCTGGACGAAGAAGTCGCAGTGGAATCGGCGACGTTTGACGACGATGATCTGGTTAAGTACATCGATGCGGCTGTGTCCATCACTCCTGCTTCCAGCGTGGTGGTTCGAGGATGGCAAGGGTTCGTTTCGTGGATGAACCCGCCGCTTTGGGCCATGGTGGTGGCCATCGTCGTGGCATCAGTTCCCGCTCTCCAACGGGCATTTTTCACTCCGGGTACGTTCGTTAACAACACGGTGACGCTGGCAGTCAACCTGCTTGGTCTGGTGTCGATTCCGTTGATCCTTATCGTGCTTGGACTGAACTTAGCGCCATCAACCGATGTACCTCCTGCTACCAAAAGATACCACCGCATCATCATCGGGTCGTTATTGCTGCGGATGATCCTTCCCCTGATGATCTTATTACCCATCATTGCCCTCGCCGTTAAATATATCAACGTGCTGATCCTCGACGACCCCATCTTTTTGATCGTGGCGTTTATCCTTACGGTGGCTCCTCCAGCGATTCAGCTATCGCAAATCACTCAGTTGAACAACTTGTACCAGCAGGAGATGGCGGGCATCTTATTTTGGGGCTACGTGGTGTTGACGTTGCCCACCACCATCTTCATCGTGGTGACGTCGCTCGCAGTATTAAAGTGGGCCCTTTAGCATTACCATAACGGCAAAAAAGAAAACTTGGTTTACGATTTCATACAACATAGTCTATCAACATAGCCTAACAACAAAACCTAACAACATAGTCCAACAACATAGTGTAACGACCTAGTTTAATAACATGGTTTAACAACATAGTCTGACAACAGTCTGATAACATAGTCTGATCATAGTCTATTCAGGTTTTTCCGAAAACCTCCGTAGTGCCATTTTAATGATCACACAAATTACAGTCACGGCGTATTTTCCACGGCGTCTTTTCTACGGCGAATTTCCGAATTACACCACTTTTTATGGTCACTGGTGGCTAGTGCGGGTTGTCGGGTAGCGCTGGGCCCATATTTGGCCATGGTTGGGTGGCTAGAGTCAAAGGCCCACGTTTTAAATTAATCGTTACGAGCCTTTGACCAGTTGACAACCGGCATCGTGCGCGAGATGACTTGGAATCTGTGCACACCAATTATTTCCCACGTGTGGGAACCATCGGCACATGGATCATTCATATAACCGTTAGGGTAACCCCGCCGTCTCCCGGTGCTGCGTAAACTAAATCTCTGAAGTGACACATCTGAGATATTGGCAACAGAGTGACGGTTTCCGCAAGCTTCCGGTCTCCTCCTATATATATTCCCTTGTCTTCCCTTACCGAAGGTTCGCGCCCAAAACAGATTATAGGCGGACTTCTGCCATTGTTTACCCCGAATATCCGTGATATAAAAAAAAAAGTTGATGGAGACGACGCCGCTCATTAACCAACCTCATCCCCGGTTGGAAAAGCATTTGAAACCACAACGATGTCGCTGGCATTGGCTTCGGTGGATCGTGGCTCTGTTATTGACCATCGTCTTCGTGGCGATGGTGGTGGTACTTCCGGCGATGGTGGCACCACGCTCGGTCCATCTTCACGATATCGCTCGCATTGCCAATCTCACTGACTATGAAGCGTTAACTGGAGGTCGGCTTATCCTTGTGGGTGATATTCACGGGCTGATTACTCCTCTCAAGCACTTGATGGCCAAAGTCAAGTTTAATCCCAAACGCGATAAGTTGGTGCTGCTTGGCGATTTCATCACCAAAGGTGAAGACCTGATTGCTGTGCTTGACTACTTGATTGACCACCGGGCTGAGTGTGTGTTGGGTAACCACGAATACCTGGTGCTTGACCTCTACACCAAATACTACCGGTTACCACCACCGCACTTTGCCGGAAGCACTCCCGACACTTCCGATGACGGCAATGATGATGCCGACGGCACCGTAATTGCCGAAGGGCGGAAAAAGGAACTTAAGTTGGCGAAAAAACTCCAGCCTCGCCACGTCAAGTTTATCAATCGATGTCTGGTGATTAAACGGTTGGGGACGTTGGCTCTGGGAACCCATGCCGTTGCCGTACACGCCGGTATCCGCTGGGACTTACCGCTTGACCAACAACCACCCATGGAAAACTTGGAGATGCGGGCATTTCTCAAACCCGACTACACTCATCTGACCGATGACGACGATGCCGATGGTGCCGTGCCGTGGCTGAAGGTGTACAATGAGAAGATGAAGCTGCGCCCCAAGTCTCAGCGGACGGTGGTGTTCTACGGTCACCACGCTCTGCGAGGACTTAACTTGAAAAAGTATACTCGGGGCTTGGACACTGGGTGTGCCAAGGGAGGTCAGTTGACGGCAATGGTGATTGAAGATGGTGAAGAACACTTGGTATCAGTTGAGTGTTAGGAGGTTGTTATCTAGAACCAGCCAGCATATAATGAGTTATTAATAGTTCACGTACACAATTCTACAGCATGAATAGAATAGATTAACAAGATCTAATGACAAATGACGATGATAAAATAAATAGTGATTAGTGAATTTGTGATTGTGTCACCGATAGCTCCGCATGGTTAGTTGACTCGCTAATAATAGCAACTGACAACCGTATCCTCTCATCTTGTGACGGTTGTCACCTGCCGACCACACCATCAGCCAACAGCTTGTGCTCGATGTTCAATAAGTACCATGTAACAATCGAGAAAACAGCTGTGATAATTCATGGGAGCTCACGTGAAGCATTTTGTGCAAAATGTTGAGCCTGCTCAAACTTAATGTCAACCTTGATTTTCAACGACAACAGTGTTGCCACTTGGCGTATGCTTCAGCATCAGAAAACGCCGTAAGCAACTAAAAGTTGTGCGTCGGAAGATGAGGATCATCACCCGGTTGATGGTTTCCGATCCAATAAAGTCTGGGAGTATAATAATAACAGCTCAAAAGGTAATAATCCCGGAAATAGTGCCAGCACTAAAGGATAATGGCCAGGGTGGAGTAGGAACTGCATACGTCAAAGATAATGATGGCCACCGACCAACAAAACGGGATCCACGTACTCATACTTAATTCACCCGCCCGATAAATCGCTCCGATGATGAGACCGATGATCGCTCCCAGGACAAACCCTTTGAAAAGACCAATAAACGCATAGAACGTCAACACCGCTGCCACCTCCAACACCATCCACGCCAGCACCTTATTGGTCTGACGAGACTTGTTTAGAACCAGAGCACACATGGCCACCACGCCCGCCAGGAGGTAGAGACCACCACTGAGAATAAGTCCCCAGAACACGGTGAACTTCCAGATGTCGATGCGGTAGTAGAGAAACGATACCTGGTAGTGGGAGTTATCTCGTCCTAGCGGCCAGTATAGTGAAGGGAATTTGGGAGTGGTGTATCCGATCGGCACGTTCTGTGACGATACAAACACCTTCATTGTGGGGAGGGATGGGTGGGAGTCGGTGACGCTGGGCTAATCTTGAGAATGCGCGACTCGCTAAGCGATATGCGAAGACGATGACAACCGACAAGAGGCTGACAGGGATGAATGTTGGTAATGACTGAAGTGAAAAGGATTTTGAGGTTATTGGTTATTTCAATTTTAGTTATTGTAAAGTTGACGTTTCTCGAGATGTTGTCATTATCGGTCCTGGTTTGTATGCTGCTGGGACTATAAGCCATGGATTGACTTAAGCTACATGTTTAAACAGCACCATCTTATTCCACCACTGGTGATCACATTTCCCTTGAAGGGAGATAGTATCCCAATTCGTTGATGTAGTCAACGGTCAGCTGCAACTGTTCAAAGATAACGATCAACACTGGGGCCACCGCCTTGTTAATGTGAAAGTGTGGCAAATGGGGCAAAAGAACCCAATACCAATGACGTCAATCACGATAACGTCAACCGAGATGTCCCTGTCTTAATATACAAGTTTTGAATTTTTGGGCAATTTTCGTAATATTAATGATTTTGCAAATACAATCGGGTTAGCTACAAGTGTAGTATAGATTATTACATGGATTTGGTCAAGAATAAACACTAGTGTCTTAGCCTATCATATCGATCGGATTTATTTTATTCGGATTTATTTTGGTCAGAATCACCTCGATCAAACCCACTTCAGTCGGATTTATTCTGGTCAGCTTCACCTCGATCAGTTCAATCGGATTTAATTCAATCAAATTCTTTTCGATCAGATTTGTTTAGATTCAGTTGAATTAAATCAATGTGATTGTGTTCACCATGTATGAATAACAAACATCGATAAGTGATTATTGGATTGTCGTAACAAACATCGATAAGTGATTATTGGATTGTCGTAACAAAAATCCCAGAAAAGCCATAACTGTAATATCTTAATTGCCAATGACCGTTAGTTTGTGTTCATTTAAGCTTATCAAGAGAAATCGAGAAATAATCGAAAATTTACCATCCCTAAATATTCGACTCCACCACACAATCCATCAAGCACTACACTTTCACATCCTAGTCCTAATCTAAAAACATCAATTACATGACAAATACCCCATAAATTCGTTAGTAGCCGGGTGTCGCGTGGGGGGCGAGGCATCCCCTACAAGATTTCGCACCCCGAGATGAGCATCGCGATATGGTTCACCGACAGCTGAAGACGGCCAAGCGGCTGGGGAAGCAGAACAAACAGCGGGAAAACGAGCTGGAAGTATATACCGATAATGCTGCTCGCAACCTTATGGCGCTGACGCCGAAACTCACGCCAAAGAAGGAGAAGAAGGCCCTTCTGAAGGAAGCGGTGAGAAAGCGGGAAGCTAAGATTCGCCTCTACGGTGCCAGCAACGGCAAGAAGTTCCTGGAACAACAGTTAGCTGTGCCCAAGCTCAACATGGCGGTGACGCCGGGGGTCAAGGCCAAGCGGGGGAAGAAGGGTAAGGTGTTTGTCGACGACCACGACTCGCTCACATTGAACCGGTTGGTGAAAAGTATTAATGACAAGTACGACACCGTCAACGAGCTGAAACTCGAGAAGCTGAAACGGCTCGAGGAGTTGAGAGAGTTGAAGCGCCAGGAGCTCGAGCGCAAGGAACAAGCGAAGCAAGATAAGCTCGAAGGTAAGAAGAGTGAACTCAAGCTGAAGGCGCTGGTGGCCCGGGCAGCAAGACGGAAGCTGGCCAAGGAAAGACGGCGGGAGACTGATGGTGATGATGGTGACGACGATGGTGCTCCCGCTAAGCGGAAGAAGGTGTCGTTTGCTTAGACGATTAGTGTTTGTGTTTTGGTTACGAAATATATATTATTCATGCGAGAAACTTACGCCTGGTTTATCTTTTTATTTGAAGGAGAGTGTCCCTGACCGCCAGAACTTGATGCCCCCAGGGCACTAGTTCACAGGAGGAGGTCAGGGACGAATGAATGAAGCGAGGACAGATGGACAACCGTAGCACGAGCAAAGGGACAGAAACCTCAGTTAAACTGAGGCTATCCACCCCCGTCACTAGCCCATGTTGTCCAAATTGTCGCGGAAGGTGTTTTTGCAGTTTAGACACACGTAGAACAAAATCATACTGGTGTCCTTGCGTTTCTGCTGTGACTGGAAAAACACTGCCTCCCGGTTACCACACTTGGGACACTCCTTATCCAGCCGAGGCAAGGTGGGGTCGGTACCGATGTCCTGGACGACGCCGGCGGTTTCGCCGATGTTGGTGATGAGCTCGTGGCGGTACACCTTGGGGTTTTCCGCGAGCTCGGTGTAGCCGCAGTTCCGGCACAGGTAGAGAAGCCGCTGCTCCTGCTTATCCTCCTTGGGATAGAGCATATTGTTGCACTCGGCACAGAACCGGAACGACGCCATCGAGGTTGTTCAAAGGCTAACTGGAGATGAGCGGTCGACGTCGAAAGGTCGCGTTGCGCGCGGAGAAAAACTGGTTGGCCACACTGGGGTATTCAGAAATGACGAACCTAACGATTGAACTGATATAGGACAATCCGTAGCCACTAACTAACTACGATTGTATGCTACACTAATTTTTCTTTAATTTAGTTTAGCTACTGAATCATTGAGTTAATCGTTTTCGTTCTTAGTTTATATAACCTGTCACGTGACCACAATCTGAACTTGATTAAAGGCAATACCCACCGGTCACTATCAATGTTATAAGTTCCCTTGTCATAACCATTCAGTCTATAGTCACCCTCTGTAGAAATTGTTTCCTTTCATAAGTCTTTGTTGTCGTGAACTACGTTAACCAGCACCAAACAGAATGCGTACAAAGTAATCCTCCTTCACAAGAACTTCAACCATGCCCCAACGCTTGATAAAACAGATACTGTCACACCTTTCTTTGGAATAAATCACACATCAATCATCACCACAACAAAGTCTCTATGGTCTCGTTTTACAAGAGGAAAATCCCTGCCTCACTATCAAGACGCGATTCGTTACTGAGGCCTCGCCTTTTTTCCACCCATCGTGCGAGCTCCCGAAAATTTTCCAACAAGGTTCCCTGGTACCATGATCAGACAAGCCCTCAGACCCGCGACCCGTATTGTTGGTTCCCCCGTGTTCAGAGCTGCTGTGCGGTTCAACGCCACTGCTGCTGACGCGGCGGCGGCTGGCGAAGCCGCCGCCCCGGTCGACCCCAAGATCTCGGCCATCGTCGACCAGATCTCGACGTTGACCCTTCTCGAAACCTCGGCCCTTGTCACCGAATTGAAGACCCGGTTAAACATTTCCGACATTGCTTTGCCCGCTGCCGGGGCTGCTCCCGCCGCCGCTCCTGCTGCTGAAGCCGAAGCTCCCAAGGAAGAAGTTGAGGAAAAGACCATCTTCTCCATCAAGTTGGAATCGTTCGACGCTAAGTCCAAGCCCAAGATCATCAAGGAAGTGAAGACGTTGCTCGGGTTGTCGCTTGTCGAAGCCAAGAAGTTCGTCGAAGCCGCCCCCAAGGTGTTGAAGGACAACGTTGCCAAGGAGGATGCCGACAAGATCAAGGCGACCTTGGAAGGCTTGGGAGCCAAGGTGGCGCTCGAATAAGCGGTAACAATGTCATACTCTTGTACATAATCAATCAAACAATAGATCAGCAGGCACTAGGAAGGATATGGAGATGGTGATGAATGTGGTGATATACTGTTAATGCCAAACAACGAAAGGAGACAACCTGGTTCTAGGTTTCGTTTGGAGTCTTCTTACCATTGTGATCTTTGTCATCAAAGGACGTTATAGTCAACCAAAAATGACGAAAATAATGAAAATGTCCAATTAGACAAAGGTGATTGTAGAACGATTCTCTGAAAAACAATTTACATCATATCCACAGTGAATTACGGAACTAATCAGTCTATGCTCACTTCTTCGAGCGTCAGTAGATATTGAAATCAAGAGACTAAATGTCATGTTGATGAAAATGAGACCACGGCTAACACCAATACTTATTAAGAACCATGTGACTGGATACAACGTACATCACAATCACTTGACTAAATTCAATGTTTATAGGTATAACATTGGTTTCCACAACCACCAATGAAAAGTCTAATATCATGAAAACTACCAAACCTACAAAAATCGACCAAAGTAATGCTGTCTATTAGGGAAACGTAACTCGTTAAATCATGTGTGGTGGCGCCGCCACGGAATGAACCGGGACAAGTCGGGCATGGGGATGGGATGTTGAGTAATGTAGGAATTGGTCTTGGTCACCACCCCGGCCCAAGCATTATACCAACCCAAAAAGGCGGTGATCACTCCCACAACCCCACCGGCTCGGGTGACGCCGACTTTACCCGTAAGCTCGCCGGCTCCAAGTAAGGTAAACGTGATGGCTAAGAATAAAAAGAGGAGGAAGAACGCCAACGTCGACCGGATGGTGACCAGCGCCAACATGTAGGTGACCATGGCCCAGCCAATCAAGTAGAAGCCAATGGCATTGGATAGTTGGTCAGGAGCATCGGCGTAGGCTCCGTTAGGTCCGGAAATGCCAAAACTGGGGACCAAGATGGCTGCGTAGGAAAGCCAAAACGCTCCGTAGGAACAAAGAGCAATCAACCCAAACGTGTTACCAGTGAAGAATTCACCACAGCCAGCGAGGAACTGCGCTGCTCCCCCGTAGAAACAGGCAGCGCCCACCACGACATTGGGTACTTTGATTCCCATTGCCTGAGCATTGTATAATGAAAGACAAAAAGTGGAAAACGCAAACGCTGCTAAACCCAAGGGAGCCGGGTTAACAGTATAGAGTTTATACGGTGATAAACCCGGGTTCAACGTCCCGCCAAACGCTGCCTGTAACTCCAGAGTCCGAAACTTACGGTTACCAATGATGACGTATTCTCCCGTCTTGGTCATCTGGATCAGGGTCACTGGCATCAGGTGGACTCCCGTGGTGGCAGAAGTGCCGACACTAGCAAGGGACTCGGTGTCGGACATGGCAAATTATGGGATTAACGAGTTCACCAATAGGTTAACCAAGCAGAAACACGGCTTAGGTTAGAGGCAGCAGCAGGCGGGGCTTAAGTAGTAACTGACGTCGGTCATCGAGATTTTCATGTCGGTACCGATGGTGCGTTAGCTCTCCGACGGCGTTTTTTTTTTCTGTGTCCCGACAGGGCGATAACCTGTCGCTAGACCTATTCCGTCATTAGTGTTAATTACGAAAAAGATGATAGTCGAGATGATAGTTAACTACTAGATGATAGGGAGTGAGTTTACGAGGAATACAGGGGGTTGTCTAGTGATGGGAGAGAGTGGTGCGGGTCAGGGGTTGCCAGGTTTTGTCCCCTGGTGCCGTCGGCTCGGAGTTTACCTTGTCAGTAACTAAGATTTTTACCTGTCCTGCGCGATGGCGTGCGTGCAGCCAAGCGGGGTCGAAAGCGGGGCTAGTTTCCGCGCCATCCGCAGGTGACAGCTAACGGCCACATCATCTCCGAAACTGCCAACGCCGATGCCGATGGATCGGGACCATTTCACAGACGTCACCAGGTGTTGCTTAGTAGTGTTTGGGTTTGAAAAAAACGTCAAATGTGTCAGCTCATTTTTGTCTATTTTGTGGTGTTGTTGTTATCTTCGGTTATGGGACAATGACGGTAAAATGTCGTAATCGGTGTGGGGTGATCATTTCCCCAACTACCCATCTGCCATTGTTTACAGGGTTACTTTGTTATATTTTTCTGATTTTTTTTTTTGATTGACATCATCATATCCATTGTTAACGACTCAATTACTAATACGCGTCAAAAAAAGTACAAGATCGTCTATAACCTGTGTGTTTGAGAAAATGGAAAAAAATCCCGGTTTAGGCGCGACACTTCCAGTTCTTACCCTTCAGCTCCAATAATGGCAACGAGGCGCCCAAGCACCAGCCAATCTCAAACCCACCAATCTTTTGGGCTGTCTTCACTTCACGGGAAAGCGGGATATCGTAACCGGTGTGCAATAACCCAGTAATGATGGAAAGGTCCATGCACCACAACGGCTCCTTGTCGAGCTCGGCCTTGGCCTCTTTGGCAAACACCGACGCCAGCTCGGCGCCACCACACACGTCGCGAGCCAAATCACGAAGTTCCTCCACGGTAAAGTCCAGGGGGAACCCAAGGGGATTGGTACGGTCGTAGAAGAAGGAAAACACGTACATGTCGCCGTGCTTGTCAAACGACTTGGTAAGCAACGGTTGGTGAACCCCGTTAAACGAACAGGGAGCATCGCTACACTCAGCATCCTTAGCAAAGATCAGCTCGACAAGACCCCGACACAAGCCCCCCAGGTGCAGTTTACCACCAACAAACTTAACGTGGTAAAATTCGTCCTTGGCAAACTCCACCACCTTTTGCGTTTGGGTATTGGGAGGCATACACACGTTGACAATCTCCACGGCGTCGGCAGCAGCGGCTTCGGCTTGCTTGGCCAGCTGGTGCTTAGTGAGTTGGTCGGTACCGTGGTTGGCAACAATGTTCTTGTTGATCTTGTTTCTCGCTTCGTTGAGCCCGTAGCCCAAGTGGGAGTACTCGTAGAGAGAGTAGGTGTGGCCGGCGAACTCAAACTCGCGTTTCATGCTCAGTTTGGCGACTTCGTGCCCCGGTTTGGGTTCAAACACGATTTGAGTCAGACCGCCACCAAGGTCAAATACGGCGGCAGTAGCTTCTTTTTCTTCAGTGCCAATGGTACCAAGCAAAAGGTTAGTGGTGATCCACGCGTAATAACCTTCGTCCAGCCCTTCCATCACTTCAATACCATCGGTACCTTCGACGACGGCAAACGGGTACAGCGTCTCGAGATGCGACCGTACTGCCGCCAAAATGGCCAGCGACTTCTCCTCACCAAGCTTACGCAATCCCGCGGTGGCCTTGACGGCAACGGGAGTACACAGTTGCAAGTGTTGGGGGACAAACAGCACCGCTTGGTCCAATAAGGGGTTAAGGGAGTTGGCAGCGCCAGCAGCGTCGGTATCGAACGACGACAAACCAGGTTTGAGCATCTTAAAGTCCTCGGCAAGCACACGGGGCGGCAGCTGGCACACGTCGAACTTGTAGGTGTGGACTCTCAGTCCCAGCAGCCCGGCGTCGATCATGATGACGTACTGCTCACAGTCACCACTTTGCGGTTGTTTTGAAGCAGGAGTCTTAACTTCAGAACCTTTAGATTCAGAACCTTTTGAGTCAGGCTTGTTATTTTTCAGTTCTGGTTTGGCAGCGGTGGTACCTTGGGGCTTTTGCGGTAACTTATCGGCGACGCTTCCAGCATCAGCCAACTTATCGGCTTTAAGCGCATCTTGCTTAGGATAGGGAGGAGTGTTTCCTTCCCCCACTTTGGCTGCCTGGGGCTCGTCGACGGGAGCAGTATCGAACACGTCAGGCGTGTGGACGGTGTTGACGTGGGGGACGGCGGGGGTCAACTGCTTTCTCTGGGTGACCAAAATCACCACCACCGTCAACAACGCCACAAGGGCAAGCACCACGCGGAAATTACGGGTGGCAAGCAAGTTCATCGCAACACGCTATTTATGGGGTTTTAACACGGTAAGAAAACTGGTAGGCGTGTCGCGTTCTTGATGCGACCATGCAGCGAAAAAAAAAGGAAATGTGGTACTGCATAGGGGTAAAAATCGACTTTGTTAGGGAAGGGGTGTGCCTGAGACATTCATGGTAAAGCCATTCGATAAATACGACATTTAATGGTGACATGCTTTTATTGGGTTTTGAAACTAACATGCTCTTTTGACTTATGTGACAATACAAGTAGGACCGTTTGATTAATGCCACTTTGGCTTTGGGTTGTCGAGTCGTCTAGAAGGCACTAATTACTGTTAGTAGTGGCTATGATACCCAACTATGACAAGGAACCTAAACTAACAATTGCTAGATAATAATGCTGTTGATATCAACGGGTAAGATACATACATAACACCCAATGTCTTGATAAGTAAGCAAAGTAAGCAAGTGTAGTGCTTTACTATATAGGGATAATTGGTCGCCGTGGTGTGGTTAAATTAACAGGTCAACGGTTACCCTACATGGTGACATGTAATGGACGGTGAAAGATCACTTTGGATATTAGCTTTCTCTAAATACAGTTAGATGTGGACCCCTGGATCTACCGGTAAATACCACTTAATCGACCCCTGTCCAGATCGATCAGTATATATCGATCTAGGGGAAGATATGAACGTATTGACCGTTGTACCAGATCCTAGATTACCGATGCAGACATTGGACACTTCCCCTAAATCTACTTAAATCTCCCAAGGTGATGGATGGTAAAATGGCACCATGAAACCACAACCATATCAAAGACGGTCATTAACAAACCATAATTGAGTAAAGATTGAAATTACGACAATGTTGGCATGGTTAAACCGCGGTAAATGTCATATTTTTTTTTTTTTTCATATCGTTCATGCATTGATATCTATCTGTAAAAACCTATATGGGTCACTTAGAGTCTCCTCAAGTGTCTTCCTTATACGTAAAACATCAGGATAGACATCTGCGGATTAAGAGATAACAAACAATTGTCATCTCTACACCAGGAGGTGTGGTTTAGAGCAGGAAGGTAGTTGTTCAGCCGGAGAGTGATGTCCCTCCCATGTCCACAGGGAGTCGAACCCTGGTCTCCCCCGTAGGTTTATGCTAGCCAGTTACACCATAGTCATGGGTGCACAGCCGCTCCCGGGCTGATATACTCCTTATAATAATGGAAATCCCTTGAGTCCAACCACACTCTCCAAACCACCCTCTACAATTCAATATCGCCGCCCGCGTGGCCCAATGGTTAAGGCGCTCGACTTCTAATCGAGCGATTGTGGGTTCGAATCCCGCCGTGGGTTTGTCGTTACTTTTTTGTTTTTCCCACCTCCGTCTCTCTATCACCTGCCATTTGCGTCGAGGTCGTCGGTGTCAACGGCAGCTAAGCCCCGCTGCACATCGCTGCCGGCGATGCACCATCGACCACGCCTGGCGACGCGCCACGCCTTGGGGATGTGGTAGTTGTCATCGTTACCACCACTACCAAAAAACCCCACACCATTATCATCATCGTTATTACCTGGGGGTCGTTTCACCTCGGACAACTCGGGCCTTGAAACACCTACGGCGTTTGAAGTTTGATAGGTAATCGCATCCCATCGACGGGGGAAGCTCACGTGATGTACACCACAGGTCAACCTGTAATTAGTCACGGTGACGATGGCTGACAAATCTTTGTCGTGATGATGATGAAGTCGACTTTCACTAACGATAGGTGACGGCGACCTTAACTCCGACAGCTGCGAACCCCTACCGCATGTCGGTCTCATTTTCTTCCCCCACGCCACCTGCCTACGCTAAAGAGATACCCCGGAATCTCCATCGGTTTGGTTTTCCCCTGGGTCCAATTATTGGGGAGTGTGTTTTGTAATTTCGATTACATTAGTCATACACGGAAAAGGGGAGAGACGGCGACACGCCTCACGTGGTAATTCGTGGGGTTTAAACAGACGATCCACAGTTTTTTTTCCTTTATTTTTTTTTTTTCCTGGTAATTTTTTTTCTGTCTCGGTGTCACCTGGAGAAAGAGACTTCTCGAGGGGGGGGCGCCGCCCTAGTGGCATAGGCACATACATTCAATAACAATGAGCGGTCATCATCACCATTTACCTGATCCAGCGATGACGTGGTTGATCTGAAACAGGGGTCAACCCAACGTGAAACCACCATGTAAACCAAATCTGAAACACATAAACGTGTAATCAAAAAGATGTCAAGTAAAGAACCTAGCCAAACCCCACACTCCCGCCATCACGGTCAAACCCAGCTGGCGCCCCTGGCAGTTGCCGCAGGGTAGCGCTGCTGGCCAGGCGAGCCCACGCTCACTCACATCCTCAGTTTTCGCGCAGCAACTTATTTCTGAGTTTGATCGACGACGATGGGCGACAAACGGCCTAACGTGCTGCTGCCGGCGCCGGTGCCGATACTGTCGCTGATGTCGCTGGACATCCAGGCCCGGTTGCTTGCCTTCCAGAAGCTGCGCAACTCCGAGCTGGCGCTGGTGGGGCTGTTGCTGAGGCTGCTGCTGATGAACCTGGGACGACCACCACAATCGAGCCAAGACCATGACCAAGGCGATAATAACACCGGAAAACCACCGATGCCTCTGCGGCAAGCTCAGCTGGATACGGGGGTGATTGCTGCTACAGCGCCCGAAGTGCCGTTGGTTAAAAAACCCTCGCTTTCCCAACGGCGAGGAATGAAGTTGGACATGAGCGACCTTGCTGCCACCAAGCCCATTGCTCCCGAAGTGAAACTGGATTCAGCAGTGGTTACTACCAATGGCAATAAGCGCAAGTTCAGTATGAAGCTCCCGCTGGACCCAGCGCCGCTAACGTCACCAACTAATAAATCGGAGTCTGTTTCCGAAACCGAAGTTTCTAAACCGGCGGCGGCGCCGCTGTTGTTTGACCTGTACAAAAAGTATATCGATATTCAGCTGGGCGAACTAAAATTTGCTGGCAAAGCCCTGCTTCACTCTAAAGGGGTGGATTTCAGCTCGGGCCACTCGTTTCGCATCTCTCTCGATGAGCTCGAGTATATTGAGGAAATCGGTCGTGGTAATTACGGGTGTGTGCTGAAGGTGTTACATAAGCCTACGGGAGTGACCATGGCGATGAAAGAAGTGAGACTTGAGCTTGACGAGACCAAATTCACGCAGATCTTAATGGAACTCGATGTCTTACATCGGTGTACGCTGCCGTATATTGTGGATTTCTACGGAGCGTTCTTTGTGGAAGGAGCCGTGTACATGTGCATGGAGTACATGGACGGCGGTTCATTAGACAAGATCTATGGCCACAACTATGGGGTTCAGGACGAGCAGCTGTTGGCCTATATCTCCGAGTGTGTCATTCGCGGGCTTAAGGAGCTCAAAGATACCCACAACATCATCCACCGTGACGTTAAACCCACCAACATCTTAGTCAATACTCAAGGTAAAGTCAAGCTCTGTGACTTTGGAGTGCTGGGTAATCTCGTGGCGCTGTTGGCCAAGACCAATATTGGCTGTCAGCTGTATATGGCGCCCGAGCGCATCTATACCGGTTCTTCAAACCCGATGGATAACACTTATTCCGTCCAGCTGGACGTGTGGCTGCTTGGCATCACCATTCTCGAAATTCTGTGTGGTCATTACCCGTATCCTCCCGAAACCTATGGCAATATCTTTTCCCAGCTTCTGGCGATTGTGGACGGTGAACCTCCCTGTCTCGATAGTTCGAGATTCAGTAAACTTGCTCAAAACTTCGTCAAGCAGTGCCTTCAGAAAGATCCCGATACCCGGCCGCTGTACGCTGAGCTTTTGGATAACCCGTGGTTGGGAGGATACCAGCACCACGAGTGTGAAGCGGCTCTTGCTCGTGAAGTTAACGGACGTCAACGAGGCGATGGTGGAGGTGTTAAGGCTCCTCCCAAGCCGCCGCAAATGGCTCTGGCCATGTTGAAGAAGCCGGTGGTACCTCAAGGACGGCGGCCGGCGCCGCCATCGAGCTTGGCTCACAATAGAGGGTTTGGTAGATAATAGACAATTACGACATGAGTACCCGGTGTTTACTTTTAGCCATTTTTCGTTTTGATTTACGTAGTGGTAGTTGTAGTGGGTCATCTCATCGTTAGTGATGGTAAGTGCGATTTTTCTGGGTGGTGGTTACATAGCCCGGGTCAATGCCGACCACCGTTCGAAGACGCGTAGTTGACCGGGACACGACTTGAGTAAAATTTCATCCTCGGGTTACGCAGCCCGGGGAACCTTCAATAACTGTCGTCCCCCACACACACGGTTACAAGCAACCTTTCAGGGCGTCAAAGCAACTTCATCAGCCATGGAGCCCTCGGGTAACCAAGGTGAATACCCCCCCAAAAAATCTAGAATGAACCCTTACTAATTAAATGAAATACCATTTAGGTTCAGTCAATATCTCGTAATCTACTGTCAACCGTTGACACTGTCATTACCAGATATACGGGTATCATATATCCCTAACCACGAGAGATTTATCGATATCTTCGGTTGCAGGAACAACCCACGCATCGCGGGTCCGGATTCGGTTCTGTGTCACTTTCCCCAGTGAGGGGACCGACACCTACGGCAATACCATATCTCCATCTTCCCCTCGTATAAATTGTGGAACATAGATGACGATTCGACGATGCGACTGATGACTACACAAGTCTCCTGGTTTCACATTGCGGTGGTTACCTTACATAATCGTAGCCATAATCATAGCCCCTAACCTTGGCCATGTCGTCGTGTTACCACAGCCCGGTTTCAGCCTCTCGGGCAATATTTGGTAGTCGCACGACGGCAACTGTCTGCGCTACCACCGCGTCGCAAAAACAAGTCGCTCCTCCCTCCTCCCTTTAACCAGTGGCTTCTTTCCCATTAAATCTCAGCGTCGCCGCCCGTTGCCTCCATCGCTTGCGGCGCTCTGTTAACAATCCATACAACCCATGGACTTGAACGCTTCCGCCGCGGGCCAGAAGCCCGAGCTGGCCAACCCCGAGGAGATGTTGGGGCCGCCGCCCCAAGCCCACGTCGAGCGGGAAAAGGACATTAGCGACACCTTGGACGTCACCAAGGACAAGCGCCAGCTCTCGCTTGACCCCCACGTTAAGCAGCTGAGTGATCCTGAGGTCCCCCAGTACCTTTCGGCCGACGCCGTCCGGGCGCTGCTGGCGCAAGCGCCGCGCCAGCCGCCGCCACCTCCTCCCACCAACGGACGCTCCCAAACTAATGGTCGGACTCCTCTGACCAATCAGCGGTACCCGTCGCCGCAATTGGCGCCGCCAGCGCTGCCGCCGCTGACCACCCAACCGCAATTAGCGTCGTCACCTCAGCAAATCCTGGTGCCATTGGGCGCCGCGTTTGGGTCGCTGCCGCGCGCCGCGGCGCGATCCACCTCTAGTGGTAGCGCTAGTGGTAGTGGTGGTAATGCTCCGGTAATCCCGGAATTTGACTTGCTGAAGCCTCGCAGCAGTCGTATCCAACACCCCACTGCTGGCGCCGCTCAGTTCTCGCCGTCTCAACCTCGCCAAGTTAGTGGTTCCAGTGGTAACAACGTTCCCTCGTCTCCTGCCAATTCTGCTGCTTACACTGCTGGAATCAATGGAACTAACAAAGTACCGCAATCGCCAGCTACTTCAGTTCCTGGAGGGGTGTTTACGCCAAGACTGGTGCCGCAAACTCCTACTCAGCCACCGACGAATCGGGGTCAAACGCCCACGCAATCGCCGCTGGTAGTCCCCATCATGGCGCCAGTGCAGCCGCTGGTGACGCTGCTGCTGAGTGCTAACGGTTATAACGACCAGCTGCTGAGACTCCAGCCGCTGTCGAGCCGCACTACCGTCGGTAGTGGTTCCACTAAGCTTCGCCAACGACCCCAGGGTTCGACTCCCAGTGGTGCCAATAATTCCCAAAACCAAGCGGTGGCGCTGGGAGCAGACACGCCCGTGGTTAGTCAACAACCTCCACCCCCGAAAACGGTGGATTCGGACCACCCGTTACTGGTACTGTCGCAACAAGTCCAACGAGGACAAACCGCGGAAAAGGGACACTCTCCCAGCGATGATCTCACTCCCTCTAAAGATTTGGACATGCTGAACATCACCACCAAGCCGCCACCATTATTACCGCAAATGCCTACCTATCGTGGTTGGCGAGAAGTGGGTCATTTCGAGTCTGACGACGTCATGACCGCTGAAGATTACCAGTACGATTTGACGCTGAAACCATCGTTTTTCGACACCCAGCTCCCGCTGATGCTTTTCGGGGACTGGTACCATAACGTGGGGTGGCTCACCATCGGCGCCTTTCTCCTGTGGTTCTTTGGCTACTTCTACTTCCTGCTTGGACCCGTGTTCTTTGTTGTCGTCGTGTGTCTGATTTTCTATCGGCTGAGTGTCCGCAAGTACCGCGAACGCATTCGCGAAGATGCCCAGCGGGAATTCTCCATCAAGCAGATCGAAACCGACTACGAGACCATCGACTGGTTTAATTTGATGGTGGAGAAGTTCTGGTACTACTTGGAGCCGCTGATCTCCCAGATTGTCTGCGAACAGATTAACGCCACGCTCGTGACACTCCCCGTGCCTGATTTCATCATGAAATTATGGGTAGATACGTTTACTGGTGGTACCAAACCGTTCCGAGTCAATCGTGTTAAAACCCTCCAAGGGACGGCCGACGACGTCGTGGTCATGGACTGGGAATTCTCCTACATTCCCAACTCGCTCGTGGACTTAAGTGCTAAGCAATTGAAATCTACGGTTAACGAAAAGATCACCGTTAAAACCTCGCTTTTCGGGGTGACCATCCCCGTAACCGTACTGGACGTGCTGTGTCGTGCTACCGTGCGAGTGCGGTTGCGGATGATGGAGCTGTTCCCTCACGTCGAGACCATTAACGTGCTGTTAATGGGACCGCCGCAATTCGACTTTATTTGTCGGTTATTTGGTGATACCGTATTCAACTTTGAAGTACTTGATTTCCCAGGGCTTTTCCCGTTTATCAACGATATGGTCACCAAGTATGTGGGTCCAATGTTGTATACTCCCATGCTGTACCAGCTTAACATCCAGCAATTGCTTGCTGGTAACGCCTTGGACTCGGCCATTGGTGTCCTCTGTATCACCGCTCACTACGGCAAGAACATTAGAGGCGTGGCTGCGCTCAATAACACCATGGACCCCTATCTTACCTTTTGCTTTGATAAGCGTAAGGTGCTTGCTCGTACCAAGACGATTTTGGATACGCTGAACCCCAAATGGGAACAGACATTCTATATCCCCGTGAAACTGTTGGCTGACCCGCTTATCGTCCAGTTGTTTGACTATAACGATTTCCGGCTGGATAAGCTCGAAGGGATTGTGCAAATGGACTTGGAGTTCTTGGAAAAGGATCCTGCCCAACAAAACGTCACCCAAACGCTTACGAGAAACACCAAACCCGTGGGCGAATTGAACTTTGATCTTCAATATTTCAAGTGTGAAGAAGCCACCATGGGTCCCGATGGTGCCATTACTCCTCCTCCCGATTTGAATACGGGGATTGCTCGCATCAATGTTGCTGAAGCTCGTCATTTGAAGCTTGTTAACGAGAAACCACCGCAAGTACAAGCGTTGGTGTACTTGGATGGTGAGCTCATTGACGAACTGGACTTTGTTAAGCTGGTAACTCCCGGGTGGAACATGGTCGACGAGAAGATCGTATCGCTGCGACTGAAGCTGAAGCTTAAGGTGGTACTTAAGGATAAAGCAGGTAAGAAGCTAGGGGTGGTGCAAAAGTATTTGAACGAGTATATCGACGCTCTGCAAGTGCAACAGCTGTGGTTTTCGCTCGCTTCTGGTGGTGAAGTCCGCATTGAAGTACAATGGAAACCGGTGGAGCTTGATATTGGTGATCCCATCTCGTTTACGCCTCCCATTGGTGCGGTACGCATCTCCATTGACCGCGCCGAAGACTTAAGGAACTTGGAAACTATTGGCAAGATCGATCCTTATGTTCGGGTGTTTGTTAATGGCGTGTACAAGTGTCGTACCCGGGCGTTTAACAGTAACTTAAACCCGCTGTGGAACGAGATCCACTACGTCACCGTGCTGCTGGCCAACCAGAAGCTTACGGTGGAAGTAATGGACGTTGAACGCCACTCTCCCGACCGCACTTTGGGTCAATTTGACGTTCAGCTCTACGAGATCATCCAACGGGACGAAAAGGGTCAATACGTCGAACACCAAGACACCACCAAGCGGGTTTCCAAGTTGATCCACAAGCGTGGCGTCAAGGGGCTGGTGACATACTCGCTTGCCTTTTTCCCCTGTCTCCCCGTCAAGACTCTCCAGGACATTCGGGACGACGAATATGACCAACAACGCGAAGCCGAACTTAAGGAACAAGCCCAGCGTCGCAAGCAAGAAATGGACGACATTAAGCAACAAATCACCCAACACCACGGCCACAAAAAGCACGTGCTTCAACGGAAGTTGGCGCGGATGGAAAAGCTTGGTGGTAGCGGTGATGATGAAGATGATGATGAGCTTAATGTCGATGGCGGATCGTCCGATTCCAGTAAGCTTTCGCTTCTGCTTGATGAGCTCATTGATTTCAAGCTGGGGGTGTTTGTGTTTGAAGTATTAGGAGCCGAAGTACCGAAGAAGAATGCCTATGTTCAGTTCTTTATTGACTCTCATGGCTACAGTGATTGGACGCTGCCGAAGATTAGTAAGGCGCTGAAACGGAAGAAGCGAGGACACGCTCCCGAAGGAGCTTTGGGAACTGGTGACGTTGTCGTGACCGATTTGGATTGGTCCAAGTGCACTATCCGAGTGGCTGCCAGAGATGACGATAACATTGCCGAAAAGTGTGACTGTGAAGCGTCCATCCCCGTGCTTCAATTGCTCAAAAACTCCTATAATCAACCGGAAACCATTCAGTTAGCCGGTAACAACCAAGGCTCGGTCACCGTCCAGTGTCAGTGGATTCCCTTGGTGTATGAAAACGGCATTCCTCCTCAAGATAGTAAGGATAACCAAGGGGAATTGACCATCCAAGTGCTTAAAGGTAAAGGCTTACCGTCAGCTGATTCCAACGGTAAGTCTGACCCCTTTGTCCAGCTCTACCTTGATCTGGACCGCAAGCCGTTCTTCAAACTGCACACCAAGAAGCGGACGTTGGATCCCGTGTGGAACGAAACCACGGAGATTGATCTCGGTAACATGTACGATACCGAGATCCGTGTTGTCTGTTGGGATTGGGATATGGCTGACGATAACGATCTCTTGGGTACGGGGCTCATCAAGTTGAGTGAAGCCAATTTCAAGGAAAACTCGCTGGTGGACGTCGAGACTCCCCTCGTCGGTGAATCGGGTGAAGATGCTGGGACGTTATACTTTAAGCTCTCGTTTAAACCCAAGCAAATTGTCCAGGTCAAGGCCAGTCTGGATACCACCATTGGCGATGCCTTTGTCGTGGCTAAAGGTGGGGCTACCGTGGTTAAAGGAGTGGGTAAAGGCGTGGGTTTCGTGGGTAAGAATGTCGGTAAAGGAGCGTTGTTGGGGCTCGGGGGAGGAGCCAAGATCCTTGGTGGTGGTATCAAGGGGATTAAACACCTTGGTCACCACGATAAGGATAAGGACTAAGTGGAGTTTTCACCCTGTAATATACGTATGTCAATTACTTACTTAAATGTAACCACCGACCATTTTTCTACATCTAATATATGATGCACTTGACTGAGCTCAACTAAGTTAGAATCAACTCCAGGACCATAGAGTGATCATGTCAACTGACTTCTCCATTAATTTCTCAACCGTAAGTGTGTCAACTGAGCTAACTATCAGCAACAATTGACTGAGGTGTCAAAAGTTGATCATTGTTGATTCCTGCCACAACTGTAGGTGCCAGGAGATTACAGTTGAACAAATATTATATTGGTACCATCCATTGACTACTAATGTTGATGCCAGTCCTATTTATCGCCATTGGTTAAGTGATAATGGTGATGCCGTTGAGGTGAACCTGATGTCCTATGCAATTTGAAAATTCCCTTTGGAATATGGCTGGTAACGAATAGATTATATCGATGATGTGGGACGCAGGAAGTTAATGACTTTTGAAAGGTACGATGGAGATTATAAATGTGTGTGGATTTAGGGATCCATGTTGATATTTTGATATAACAGTTCAGCTTCAAGTAAAATAAAATGTCTACCAGTAAGTCCTCCAACGATCTGGGAAGCCAGGTCAGCGAAAGTGACGGTGGACGACAAGACCCTTCCTTTTTAGTGGTTTTATTTTTTAGCCCTTTAGAGATCTCCAACGATCTGAGGAGCCAAGTCAACGAAAGTGACGGTGGACGACGAGACCCTTCCGTTTGTAGTGGTGTAGATTGTCACCACAGCTATCATCCGACGACAGTCAAAAGTTGCCGGAGCCACTCAAGCGACCATAAAAGCTGTACGTGGGTCCGGTCTTTGATCACTCGGCTTCACCTTTTGTAGACCAGATGTCCAAGGCGTATAGCTCAGCTTGTCTTGCGTTTTGGGGATATGGTGGACAAGAAGCAGCCGTCACAATGTACATGACACTGCCAAGCGACGTTTTGGTTCACTTCCCATCGATAAAACGTGGATAACTTGCGTTCCTTAATAGTGCAATACTCAACATCACACAAAAGTCGTGTGGTTATCGAGAATGAAAAAACGAGTTGGCATTTATCGACAAAACGTTCTTGAGACTTGCGACTTTGGCAACTATATGCAGGCAACACCACACACTCTCGTTATTGGCGATGAGCGGCCTTTGAAATACAGATGATACAAGCCCACCCAAGCCTTTTATTGAAGTGATATCATGAACTACACATCAGCAAAAGCTCAAGTTATCTGATAACTACAGACAATCCTTGTTTACTGGTGTATGAAGTATGTTTCAAGGATAAGAGCAACTCGTTTTCGAACATGGTGATCCTGTTGGTGGCCGATGCTCATCCCCGAGCCTAGTACACCGGCAACAACGCCTTCGTTAGCTTTTCCCAGGCATCGCCTAGGAGGTGCTTGAACCCTACCTCAACCAGGTGCTCCTGAACCTGTCACTTACACTCGAAGTGTTTACCACAACCTACTTCACTCACTCAAAGCACGATGTGATGTGGAAGCGAACCCAATATACCCGTGCCCACATTGCTACCACCATCATGCGGCTTACCCTTCGAGACATCGCCGAGTTCAGGTTTATGCAAACAGCATCTCAACTGGGCTAAGTTTATGTGCAACGAGCAAACGAACCAGATCGAGCTTTTGGTCTTTAGTGCTGCCCGCAACTTTGGCTACGAAGTGCGCCTGCTTTCGGTGAAGCTTGGCTTCTTGACTGAGTTCAAACCCACCAATTGCGAGGCAGGCTCTTGGACTCTAGCAGCGTTGTGGTCTCGGTCACATGTGTAGTGTTAGTCCTCCGGATCAAAGATCTGGGGGTATCTTCCATGGTAGAAAGGTCGACTTGGTCTGATATCACACGTAGATTTCCATAACTTTCCCACGACCTATGACTGTGGTGACTAGAGCTACATATATATTGATTGTACTGCATAGGGCCAATCGCGTGGCATCGCCCGGAGGACCCCGGAAGGACCCCGGGGGATTCCGGAGGCCAAAAACCCGGTCAAGCTTTTTAGGGTGTCCCACTGTTAAGACTCGCCGCATCTCAAAAATGTAAACCACAAAATAACGAGCTCAATGCCAATGGATGCATAGAAGTGACACTTAGCTATTGTAGATCACACTGCTGGCTTCATGCCAGGTGGCTTTGATTTTTGTTAACCCTTGTCCAGACTGAATAAATCGCAGTTTTCGCTTTTTGGAGAAAAAATGCAAAACTGAGAACTCAAATGACGACAAAAAGTCGAAATTTCGAAAAATCAGAACTAAACATATTTGGTTTTGAGGCCAATTGTTATATAACATACATTAGCCACCGTAAACGGTTACTACCTCGATGTGTTTCACTCCATCAGTGGTTTTCTTCAACACATTGCAATATATACATTTGATGCAACCAGCTATGACGTCATGTTCAACCAACGGTAGACACCGCCGCCGGGAGAGACCTACTCTTTACACAGAAAGTCGCTAGGAGTAAGAAGTAAACAAACCGTTCATGCCACCACATTTTTCAGTTAATATCGCGTGCTTTCAGCTTATCCCTATCTCATCTTCATCAACATCTGTTCAACTCAATAGTGAGGTCGATGAAGTCAAGTCAGTTACCTGTAAATAGTACCCCGAGCAATGTGATAGTGGATATGACATATCGAATACATGTCAGAATGAGAACGTAAACGTAGAATGGTACGTAAGGTGGTGAGACATGATGCTGTCGGAATATATGAGTCAAGTCCTGCCTTTGAGAGCAATCCACACGAAAATTGGAAATATTGCCAATGATAAACAGAGATTATGCTTGGAGTGCATCTTCTAGCGTCTCTATGACATTTGGGAGTCAAATGGAAGCAATCACCGACACATTGACCAGTCTATATAGTGTTCTCGTCTTTCGCTAATGACACATATAATGGTGAGAAAAGTACGGTTTACGCGAGTCAGTAGCAACTCAAAGATGGCCTACTATGTTTTAGCCGGTGGCCCTTTCACCTAGACAAAGTTTGACGGAATTTGACGGAATTTGTCGATTTGTCGATTTTGGCCCAAATGGCCTAGGGGTTGGTCGCGCCAAAAACACATATATTGTGCAATAACGAGCTCAATACCACCAAATGAAAAAAAGCGATACTTGGGTTTTATAGAGCAAACTGCTGGCTTCATGCTAGATGGCTTTGGTTTCTGTAAACCCTTGACCCGACTGAATAAATCGCAAAATAGAGGACTTAAAAAACGACAGATCGCATGAGATCGGATCCAAAAAAAGTTTTGAAATTGAGGCTTATCAGCCAATCACTATAAAGATAGAGACGTCATGAATGCAATGGATGTTTTATATTTCCATTTACCGCCTTTAGTGGTGCAATCTTCATCAATTCATGATATACGGTTAGGCGCGATGATCCGAGAAAACCCCAAACCCCAGCCGTCGATGTCAAACATCAAAAAAAATCATGAAAATTTATTTGTTATGAATTAGTGACTATATGATCCGTAGATACCGGAAAGCCTATTTGTGGCGATTTTTTTGGTGTAAAGTTTTGTAATAACCGACCTATAATCCAATAACATTTATACTAGACTAACCGATTGTTTAGCATGTCAATGAAGTTACTGATGAATCCAACGATAAGCGATTATATTTTTCCGACTCCAGCAATAGTCTTCGTCACCTTACAGCAATCGATTAAGGTCGCAAGATCGGATAAAATGTACAAAGATCAACATAAGCCCTATAGTCAAGGTGAATTCCGGTCGTGGAACACCGGCAACAGTCCCACCCACTGCTGCAACGCCAAGTCAAATTGCGGCAACTGATCGTGGTAGGCGGGGACCTTGTACAACGACGTTCTCCGTAATATTCCTCACAATTTGATGGACGATGTACAAGTCATTCTATTCGACAACGTAGTGGTAAAGCTTAGTCAAGCAAACCAACAACTTGCCATTGTCGAACAGAATGATGTTCTCGGGGTCTTGCACTTGATGATGTCGTTAACGATGTACTCAGTCTCTTATGACAACGACATCTTGACTTCTCATTTCGACAATGTAAAGAAGACCGATTACTCCACCTCAACACTAGTACCGGCACCATGCAAGGGCCAGTATCCGTTGAGCCTTAGGCACCGTAGGGCGTTGACTACAGAAATGACGTCAATGGGCAAAATGGAGTATAATTCAAGTAAGCGTTGGACCGTTTGACTCAAGGTTTATCAATCTTTCTGCCCCGATAGGTCATTCTGATAATCTGAAAGTGTATATCCCTTCATAACTCAAAAGTCTCATAAATCCAAAATAAATTGGAAAAAAATTCCTTATATTTCCAGCTTTGACGTTTCCCCCGACCATCATTGCCATCAAACTTATCTGTTAGCAACAACGAATCACCGATTACGTTTAAGTGAAGAATTTTCGTTCCCGCAACAACGAATTACCAATCGCATTTAAACGAAGGACTTTCGTTCTCGCCACAACAGCTTGCCGACTACGCTCAAGTTAAAGCTATAATTCTCGCCACAACAGCTTGCCGACCACGCTCAATCTAAAGCTATAATTCTCGCCACAACAGCTTGCCGACCACATTCAAGTTAAAGCTTTTGGTTCTCGCCACAAAAGCTTGCCGAACACGCTCAAGTCAAAGCTTTCAATTCTCGCAACAACAAATCGCCGATGACACCTGAACTAAAGCTTTCCGTTCTTGCAAGAACATATTGCCGGACACAATTAAAATAAAGCTCTAAGTTCTTGCAACAATAAATTGCCGACCACGCTTAAATCAAGGCTTTTAATTCTCGAAAAACAAGAAGCCGGCCACGTTCAAGTTGGAGCTATAATTCTGGCAGCAACGGTAGTAGTCTCCATTAAACTAAGGGATTTTCGTTCTAGCAGCAAACATCCAACAATTGATTCTCGCAACAACAGTATGGGATATCAACAATTGATTCTCGCAACAACAGTATGGGATATTAGTTTGCCATATGAAGTACCCATTACCAATTGTCCCAACCTCTCTCCAAGTGTTGATTTAGTCAGCTCTTCATTCAGTTAACAGTCATACCCAATGACCTGGAATCAGTATCATAAAGTGTTTTCGAAGTGAATCCTTGTCTTAGCAGTCATCAGTTATGAACACATCCATCGCGCCGGCTCCAAAATCATCACCAATGCCATCCCAATATCATCTCATCAAACACTAACCCTTCGAATTAGGGTTATTGTTGACAATTGATTATCAGTGTTCAGTCAGTGGTGACCACAGTCTCATAGTCTAATGTTTTGTTCCCATCCAAGTCGCACTCATGGGCGATCTCTACAACCAGCCGGTGGTCCTTGACAACGGGCTGGGCACCCTCCGAGCAGGGTTTGCCGGCGAGGACATTCCCAAGCTGTATGGTCCTCTGGTGGTGGGTCGTCCCAAGTACCAGAAGATCATGGTGGTCAGTGACGATGGTGCTAGCGACAACACTTATATTGGTGACCGCGCTCGAAGCAAACGAGGTCTTTTACGGCTTTCCTACCCTTTGGACCATGGTCAGGTGGTCAATTGGAGCGACATGACCAAGGTGTGGCAACTGTGTTATAGTGATCACCTTAAAGTCAGCGCTGACGACCATCCCGTGCTCATTACTGAAGCTCCCCTTAACCCACGACGAAACCGAGATAAGATGGCCGAAGTGCTCTTTGAGCAGATGAATGTCCCCTGTCTCTACGTGCTGATGCCCGCGGTGCTTCTGCTCTACGCTCAGGGGAGAACTACGGGAGTAGTGGTTGATGTGGGCCACGGGGTGCTGAGTGTGGTGCCCGTGTTTGATGGGTTTGCCCTTCCTACGGCGATGAAACGCATGGACGTGGCGGGAAATGACGTCACCGACCAATTGGCGTTTCTCGTCAACCAAGCGCTGGGGACGCGGCTACTGTCGCTGGCCGAGCTCGACGTCGTGCGCCAGCTTAAGGAGGCGACGGCGATGGTGGCCCTTGACCCAATCGCCGAGGAGAAACGCGTCCGCGCCGGCGCCTACGCCAGCACTACCATTGGCGCCAGTTCTACTGGTACTAGCGCTAGCAGCAGCGCTGGCGCCGTTACCTATACGCTCCCCGACGGCCAGCGCCTCGCCGTCGGCGCCGAGCGCTTCCGGGCGCCGGAAATCCTCTTCCGCCCCGACATCATCGGCGACGAGCTGCCGGGCCTCGCCACCATGGTCGCCACCGCCATCGCCAAGTGCGACTTGGACCTCCGGGCGACGCTATGGAACAATGTGGTGGTGCTGGGAGGACTGACGTTGATGCCGGGGTTTGGCGACCGTCTCCTTAGCGACGTGCGCCAGCGCCAGAGTAGCGCCGGCGCCGATACCAAGGTGCGGCTATTGGCGCCGCCCGAGCGCACCTACCTGGCGTGGATCGGCGGGCTGATCCTCGGCGCCCTTCTGAGCTTCCGCAAGATGTGGGTGACGGCGGCCGAGTACCACGAGCACCCCGACGCCATCCACACTCGCTGTGTCTAGAGGTGTAGTACAAACAGAATAAAGCGATCATTATGTATCCGTAAATATTCGTGAAGGGGGGGTCCAATATGCCTTTACAATTCCTCGCCAAAGTACTGCGACAACGCCTTGCGCAGCGCCGCAAACGCCGCCTTGGCCTTGGTGGTGGCGTCGCTCACTAGTTGGAGGTAGTCGCTGTCGCTAAGGTCGTCGTCGTCGCCGTCGTTGCCAGCGGTGGTGGTGGCGTCGCCGTTACCGCTACCGTTGGCAGCGGCATTGGGGTTTGCGGTGGTGTCGTCACCAGCTCCTCCAGCAGCACCAGCGCCGTCAGCGCCGTCAGCAGCACCATCGTCATCATCCCGTTCGGTAGCCACCACCTTACCCTGGCTGACGCGGCAGTGGTCAAAGTTGTGCTTATTGCCGTAGTTCTGGATGCGCTCGCACTGGTGGGAGATCTTCACCAACCCCAACGCCGCCGCCAGCCCCTTGATGTAGTGGCCAAGCTTCAGCAACTCGTCGAGCCGCCCTTGCTTCAAGTTGGCGTCAATCTCCACCAGCGTCTCCTCAAATTGGGTGACAAACTCCTGGAACAACAGGAGGGCCAACCCGTCCTCGTCCTCGTCCATGATCGCAATCAACTCGCTGAACACCAGCCAATCCACAAGCCCCGTCCGCTGTAGCAATTCCTGTGCTGTGTCCGCCATCGTGCCCGTTAGCGTGTGCTGTTGTTTTTAATTGTGGTTCTCAAGTCAAATGGAATCGAAGGATTAAAGTGTGTCGATTGTTCTTTTCGCGCTGGCGAGGGCACGGTAGCGCTGACTACGGCTCCGGTCGGGGGAATGACAGGGGGGTTTCACATTTTCGCGGTGTGGGAACATGAAGCAGAGGGGAAGATGAAACGCTACGGCACCTCCCAAAAAAAAGTGGGCCTATGTTTCCCCACCTCGGGCCGGTCCCCAAGTGGGGTGGCTCCCGGGGATATATTAGCGGGCAATGCCCTCGCAGAAATACACGCCCGATGTCGCTACCGCGGTTGGTGACGATTGCTTAAGGGGTGGTATGGACCCTTGGTTTGCGAACGAAAAAAAAAAAAAATCCGGCGACGACACTGAGGGGCCCAGGCCCCATGACGTCAGCGCGCACCGAGGACGGAATAAAAAAATCTATGTTAAATTTAGACTAATGACGTCATCGACCCCCCACCATCTAACACCAGTTCAAAAAATTACCCGTGGATCAATTGGTACAAGTCCCCCAACTTATCGGCAAAGTAGGTGGGTTTGGCCTGCGACGCTGCCACCAGGGTTTCCGTCTCGATCCCCAGCAACACCAAAAGAGTATCCAAGCCACCGTCGCGACCAAACTTCATATCGGTATTGAGACGATCACCCACCATGAGTCCTCGCTTGGGGTTTTGTTGAAGCGGAGGGTTTTCCGCTTTAATCGCCTCCATCATCGCTTGGTTAGGCTTGCCACACACGGTATCTGGTTGTCTACCAGCAGCGTAGGCCACCAGCTCAATAATACTACCAGCACCCAATAAGAGCTTACCGTGAGTGGGGAACGTCAGATCGATATTGGTGGCAATAAACGGAAGTCCTTTAAGCAAGTATTGGAGAGTAACCGAGAGCTTAAGATAGGAAAGGTTAAACGCAAGTCCCGCCACCACACAACCCACCGAATCATCTAACTGATTAAGGTAAGGACTATCGTCATTAAACGGTAAGTGACCAGCAGCATTTAATTCGGAATCAGCACCACCAGCAGTAGCGTATCCTCGTTCGTTAAGCTCAGTTTCAATCCCCTTTTCCCCAAGCACCCACACCTTTTTATCTTTCGGGAGTTTCAAGATCTTATCGATATGGACAGCAGTGGCGTACGACAGCCCAAACACTTCCAGCTTTTCCACCCCGTGAATGCCCATGGCAGCAAACTTGGCCAAGTAGTCGTCCCGCAGCTTGGTGGAGTTGTTGGTGACAAAGTATATCTTCTTGCCCTTGGCCTTTAACATGGCAAGCGTCTCGTCGACGTAAGGGAGCAACTTGGACCCGGTCCAGATGACCCCATCACAGTCAAAGAGGAAGTAATCGTAGCTATCGATTAACGCCTCGGCTTGGGCTCGGGTGGTAACCTTAGTTGACATCGGGACGTGGTTCGGTTCGGTTAGTGGTTAGCGACCTCGATCAAGTGCGACTAGGTGAAATAAGTGCGGGGGCGGGGCCCTGCCGACCGTAACCGACAGACACGACATGACAACGACATCTAGGAAACGGTAAACATACCATGTACCAGTAACTGATAACTGAAAATTCCGAAGTATTGTTATAGAATTATGGTTCCACCAGTAAAGGAAGCACGACAAAGCCATTATGATGGTTGATGTTTGAATGCAATCTTATACATGGTAATTATTTATATAAAAACCAGTCCATTTTTGACGACATTTGTGATGACCATTAGTATTGCAATCAACATCATTCCGTAGTCATTTCCATTTTGTGATGAATTTGACGGTGATGGTCCGATAATGGAATATTTCATCGGGGTTGATTCGCCGACAGGTATGAGGCAAATACATCACCACAAATGGTTATCATCATCCGAGAGACCAGCATTGTAATAAAATCATCCCACTCAAACGTGTCACCACCACTTAGAGATTTATGCTTAACGTCCTATCAGTAGCCAAATCCGAGAAAATCGTTTCCTTGCCTGACGTCATTAAACACCACCAACGGCTCGATCCATGTGTATCTTCCATCCTGTAAGATCAATATTAATTGGCGATTTTAAGCGGCTAAATTCATGTGGAACTTTCATACTACGAGATCGGTATCAACCGGCGAATTTAAGCTTCTTAGAAAATGACATTAAAATTGTTGTTGTGTGGGTTGGTAAAGGCGTTAGTTGTCCCCACTAATTCACTATTCATGGCATCATCATTAAACGTTTCTTTCCCTGTCATAATCAGTGCGAGTCTAGCGTGAAATATGTGCCACTGCCATAGTAAATTCGCACTCAGTCGGTGCTAACGTTATTCCACTTACCACAGTCAGCTGCCGCAAACTCCGTGCGAACATTTGTGATAATTCCGTGCAAACTGTTAGTGCGAATATCCAAGCCTGTGCGACCCATCGTTCCATCTCACTCGCACACACCATACGCCAATGAACCATTTCTGGCGACGGCTGCTTCTGTTTGCCACTCGTCCTCGGCCCGTCTTACCTTACGGAACCGGACAACCCGTCCACGAAACCCGGCCCCATCTGGTAAACCCCGGAGACATCACTCCCGGCATCTCCGCTCAAGAGTACTACGAACGCCGGCTTCGCCTTGGCCAGAAATTGCCCGCCAATAGTGTTGCCATCATCAGTGGTAGTTCGGTCAAGTATGCCAGTGGTCTGGTATTCTACCCGTTCCAGCAAAATAACGATTTATTCTACCTTTCGGGGTGGAACGAACCCGATAGTGTCATTGCCCTCGAAGTCGATGCTAACCACGACGTTACCCTCCACATGATTGTGCCAGCCAAGAATCCTCATCGAGACATGTGGGAAGGCGATAAGCTGGGTACGGAGGGAGCCTACGATATCTTTAATGGTGATGTGGTCGTTGATACTCAATCGGGTAAACGCCACCTTTTGGAAGTGGTGGAGCGTGCGGAGCACGTGTTTATTGACTCAGCTAAACCCCAAGTATCGTCGGTGGGACTTGTATCGGTACTTAACCAGCTTAGCGGGCGTCTGGGAGTCAAACCCATCACTCCCTATATTGCTCAATTGCGAGCGATTAAATCCCCCGCCGAACAACGAGTAATGGCAGCGGCGGGTCAGGCCAGTAGTCGAGCGATTAACTACGCTATCGCTACTGCTACGGCTACTCCCATTCGCCAGGAAAAGACATTAGCTCGCCTTTTGGACTACTCGTTTGTTCTTCACGGTTGTGATGGTCCCGCCTATATCCCTGTGGTTGCTCTGGGCCAAAACGCCTTGACCATCCACTATACTCGTAACGACGATGTCATGTATGAAGACGAGCTCGTGTTTATCGACGCTGGTGGTAAGCTTGGTGGTTATTGTGCTGATATCAGTCGAGCGTGGCCTAATGGTGGAAAGTTTAGTGAACCGCAACGCGACCTTTACCAAGTGGTGCTCGACACTAACAAGGCGTGTATTGATGCCTGTCAGCCGCAACACTCGTTGCACGATGTCCACGAGCTTCTGGTGCTGCTTCTCCTTAAAGGGCTCCAACAATTACCCGGGTTTAGCCACGTGCTGCGCACCGAAGTCGCTCGTAGTCTCTACCCTCATTACATTGGCCATCACCTTGGGCTTGATCTCCACGACGTGCCGCTGGTGCTGCGATTTGACCCATTACAACAAGGTAATGTGGTGACGATCGAGCCGGGGCTTTACATCCCCAAAGATCCCAAGTGGCCCAAGCATTACCATGGCATTGGCATTAGAGTCGAAGATGATGTGGTGGTGGGGTCGCTGGCTGCTACTGTGACCAATTTGACGGCAGGCTGTGTCAAGGAAATTGTTGATATTGAAGCTCTCATTGCTAATGGTGTCACCACTCCTGGAGTGGGCACCGAAGCCATTAACCTTTTGTAAATAGACAACAACGATTAGCCCTTTACGGCAACGACTACCACTTATCCTTTTATCAGGTATATCTTCTTTGACTCTCATTTCTTTGACTTAACACGATTTCGGAATAATCTCTAAACCGTTGGTGTAATTGATCCGCTCAGTGATAGAGTTAAATTTGAATAAGATGATAGCGTTGTATCTGAATAAAATGGTAGAGTTGGATTTGAATAAAATGATAGAGTTGGATTTGATCAAGACGATATGGTTAGATCTGAATAAAATGACAGCTTTAAATGATAGAGTTAGATTTGAATAAAATCATTACTTAGTGTCACCTAACAATCTAGGTTAAGTGACAGCAAACCACCTACTCATCAATTACAGTAGTTACGTAGTCGTTGCCTTGTCACTAGATGTGACGATGATGCGGTCGTGTCGCCATCATCGCCGATTGCCGAAATCATCCCACCAGCACGGTGTCGGCAGTGAAAAATTGCCTCATGTTCGGGACACCCGTGCTCCTCCCCAATTACCGCACACCTCCCTTCCGGCACCACTAACCCAGCAATCACAATTGTTTAGATCAGCTACTATTGAGTAATTAAATATCCTATAATGTTTCAGAAATAATTCTACATACACAGACTCTTACTCACACACAATTGCTGCTGGTTACTCACTACCCTTTCATTGCCTCATCTCTGGGTCGTCTGCTCGATGGCGTCATCGAGTTGGGTTGCCGCGCTACCACCCCGGACCGCGCGCCCTGGGGAAATTGTCAGACCTACCTCCCCATAACCACATACTCACTAAACCCCATTTCCCAAGGCTTTGATGACTCGTCCCCTGACCCCGAACCCGGGCCGGGTGCCTGACTACGAAAGACGGCTCTACGACCAGTTCCACCACATCTACGACGACCTCCTCAACTTGAAAAACGACCGGGGACGACCCCTTTCCTCCAAGGAGATCTACGCCGTCTACGACAAGTTCCTCAACTTGGTCCACGAATTGAAGCTTACCCGCAAGGACGTGGAGTTAAAGGGATTGACGGTAGCTGCTAGTGCTACTGATCGGGTCATTGACGACATCTGGCAGTTGTTGTCGTTGTGCTTTGTCACCTGTGGTCTCACCAAGTTTGCTCCTGCTACCTACTCGCTGTTGCTTGCGGTGCTGAAGTTGATGCACCATTTGAAGGAGTGTCAAGTGTATACTCTCGAGGACTTGCGTCCCATTAAACTGCGGCTCGAGGAGATCAAACAGATCATCGACAATAACGACCAGGAAGCCGATAATGACGACGATGACAACGACCACGACCACATCCACCACATGGAGGAGCTGTTATTGCTCAGAAACAAGCTCAACGAAGCCACCCTGTTATACAAGGAGTTGATGCTCGACTTTGAGGAGATCCCCCTGGACTTGGAGCTGAGCTACAACAAGTTGTTGTCGTTGCGCAAACTCATGCTCAATTGCATCACCGAGAACATCAACGTCACTCCCAGCGAGTTGAAAGCGATCAAGCTCCAAGTCAAAGAGATCATGGCCCTGCGGGGACCCGACGGTAAGTTCCACTCCAAGGTGGTGGCCCACGACGACGACAAGTTCCAGGGGTTGCTCAACGGGCTCTTGGAAGATGTCAACAACCTTTTGCGCGACGTCCAGATCAAAAACGACTCGATCTCGCTGCTCTTGGACCTGAAGATGGTCATCGATGCCGACGACGACACCACGGCGATGATGGACCGCTTGAACTCCCTCTACCACCAGCTCGTCCAGATTCGGGAAAACTTGGACAACTTGTACGTCACCCGCCGCTGGGACTTGCGGGAAACCGATTTATATTCGTACCAGAAACAGTTGCGCCAGATCGAAGAGGAACGCGCCGAAATCGGCCAGCAAATCGTTGCTCGAGGCAAACCGTCGGCACCACCTCTGGGAACTACTACTCCCGTTGGTGGCAGCAGTGCTACCAACAGCAGCAGTCCTCGTCCCACTACGGCAGCAACATTTTTGCGCAAACAACAGATCTTAATTCTCTACTTGTTGAGACGGTGCTACTCGTTGGTGTACAAGCTTTTGGAGCTGTCAGAACCAGTAGCAGAGTCGTTGCAGCCCATCCACAACCAGTTGCTGACGGTGAGACAGTGTCTCTTGGAGTTGAAGCGGGTCGACGGTCTCAACAACTTGCGGGAGCTCTACCCGTTCCAGTTCAAGTTGGCGCTGCTCGACAATTTGCGGCAGGACGGCAAGTTTATCATCAACGGCCAGATCCCCGAGGGCCAGGGCACGTTGAACGCGTTGTTGGCCGAGTGCTTTGACATTATCTACGAGCTCAAGATCGAGTTGGAGGATAAAGAGGATGATTCCGACGACCACTCGGGCGACGGACCGGCACCGACCATCACCCAGACCAACGACGACACCGAGGTCGAAACCAAGCGCAACCGGTTCCAGCTGTTCTTGGCCGCCGACTACGACCAGGATCTGCACAACGAAGACGAAACTGACGACGACTACGAATTGAGCGATGCCGAGGGCAACGACTACTACTAGCAGCGGGCATTGCTAGCCGTGACCACCCATCTTGTAAGTAATATACCTACGTCAATAAATTAGCAAAGGAAAAGGTGTTAGGGCTTGCTTACTTTTAGTTTGACAACCAGTTTAGCCTTGATCATTGATCGTCTGAGGCTAATGTGTTGAATGGATTAATGTATTACAAGCCTTGTGTGTAGAGTACAATCACTATTCCAAAGGCTTCTTTGATTAAACTTAACCAACACCTTATTTGTTTGATAAAGTAGATTGTAATACTATAGTTTCATAGGCTTCTGAGTGAATCTAGTACTAACCAAGTCTTATCTAAAGCATCAAACTCTCTTCAAACTTATATTAAAGCATCTCCCTTATATTATCTTAGTGGTTAAGTGGTGACATTTGACGATCAAACCAACAGTTTACGACGATAAATTTCTGGATTTTTCATGTGCAATCAACGAACTTTAATAACAAGAGACATTGGATTCTAGAATTCATGGTTACTGTATCAACCACGTCTTATTGAGTCAAACCCCGGAATGGAAACTGACTAAACAACAAGTCCATCATTCCATCACTTGGAAACAAAGAATGATTATGTTGTGACATGATGATAGATATTCCCAAATCACGACACCACGGAATTTGATACCAATTGGGTACCTATTCCCCCCGCGTGATCGTACTTGGTCGCCGATACCTCGTAATCGAATTCGGTGGAAGTGGTCGCCATCTTTTTTTCAATGACGTAATCAATAGTACCACGAGCCCGGCGCCACATTCCTTTTTGGCAGCGCACCACCACCATCGATCGCACCACAAACTCTTTATTGCCATCATCCCTCACCCACAACCACAACATCCTACCCAAACCATGAGCCAAGCCGCCGTGGACAAACTACGGAAAAGACGACGCGACGACGATGACCACGACCCCGTATCAGTATTGCCGCTGCCGCGAAAACGAAATCGCTCCCACATCATCCACGGCCAGAACCTCCCCGTGGCTCGCAAACTCGAAGTGTTGGACCGGGAGGGACTCCAGCAACTCATCGGCGACCTCATCCAGTTGCACCCAGAAATTGAAACTACGTTAGTTAATCAAATCCCCACCCGGCCGACAGTGGAACAGTGTATCAACATTATCCGCGCCAAATACGACGACGTCATTGCCCACTTGCCCTACAAGTGCACGGTGGAGCTGGACTACCTGTACTTGCGAGTCAAACCCTACATCCGCGAGTTGTTGGCGTGTATGCTGGACTTTATTCTCCACTTCCTTCCGCCAGTGGAAACCGATATCACCAACCTGATCACGTTTTTGGAAGCAGCGACGTCGGTGTTGGACCAGATCCCCAACTTCACCAACCTGGAGTTTCAATATACCCAGCAGACGGCCTACGAACAGGTGGCCAACACCTGGTTGCTCGTGGTGCTGGGCGACGCTGATGACGACACCCAACGACAAAAGGCACGCTTGTTGACCAAGATGGACGCCTTGGAGTGTCTTGCCCGCCACAACCGTCACGCCCGGGGCAAGTTTGATGCGGTTATCGACTACCTCAAGAGCCACAGCCACGACGCCGCTGCCACGCCGGCTCCCGGGTTCTCCGACTTGATCACCGTCGACTACTCAAAATACTGCACCCCTGCGGTCAGCGACTAATGCATACGGTTATATAGAATTATGGTAATAAAGGTTTAGGGATTTAGTCATTAGTACATTTTGATATCAATGTGACTATGACTCGTAGACGCTCACCTCCCACGCGATAATTCGATGGTGATAACTTGATGCAAGTATGGTTACCACATTGGTTATTTAATTGGTCTACATCTGTCGGTGTTGTAACTAATCCTTTGGTAGTGGAGTTACGAGGACATTTGGGTCATGTCAACGTTTACTTGGATTAGTTGGTATCATTTACTTTGTGCTGAGTGGAGAGAAACATCGGTGACCTGCTCGAGAAAGCTTTGATTGTCTTAATATCTTCAAGAGGGCAGAGTATTGACCTTTCTTGTCGACTTTTACATGGTAGAAGACAATTGATGGGATACATCTGGTAGATGCATGACCGTTTCACCATTTTCAGTGGAACCAACTTTCATAAAGGAGGTCAGTAGAACAATGGAGTATAACTCTATCACTTCGTCGCTTAGTATCGAATTTTATTGACTTTCAATGATTGTCGGAGTTTGTTTGGTAAGTAAACTCTAATCGCATATATCTTCGTAGTAGCTTCTGGCTACTCTAGAATGCTTGATACTAACGAGAATACGGTAGAAAGGCATAAAGACATCAATTAAAGTCTACATACTACTGAAAAATCAAATAAAATGGTACCATTTGAATCCAAATGATCGTGCGATACTCAACAATTAGAAATCGTCGTGTGTAAACCCAAAATCGCCATTCGAAGTCGATCGCTCGAGCTCAATGCTGGCCCAATTTCAAAAAGGGTCGTGCACTCACCATATTTTTTGGAAATTAAGGTCGCGCTAATCGTCAAAGGTTATATCAATTTATTGACTTTAACAGCACAGTACGAAGATCTTTATCTAGGTAAAGACGCACTTTAAAGGTAGATGGTTGTAACCTACTGCATTGATACTTGAAGACTTGATCTTACGTCTGAAAAAAATCACCCAGGGTGCTCAACTCAAGTCGCAATGAACTTTTACATCATTTGTTAATACGTTCAACTCCATAAAACTAGAAGAAGAAGAGGGTCATGGTTCCTGTGATGGTGTGAAATTCACTGTTGAGTGAATTACAAGCCGTTACTTGGTGTTTGGCGACCGTCCGATGCTACATGAACCTCCTGTCGTAACAATCGTCCTTCTAAAACATCCACTCATTCATCCAACGAATCTATATAGCCAAACGATTTCCGAACCGTAAACTCATGTACTTAATGATCCCGATTGAATACAAAAGTATTTACCAACCCATTTCAATGACTTCCTGTCAAATAAGCCCCAAGTTATCCCCCAGACCGTAAGGTTGACCGGAGCTACCGTAACCTGGTATTCGCGAAAAACGTTTAACTTTCAACTACCAGACATATTCCATGGCCAAACGGAAGAAACGCTCTCAACGTCGTACCCGACGTGACACTACGGACACGAGTGAGCCAACCGATTGGCTGCTCTTAACTGAATACGATCGCGTAAGTATGGTTGTGTATATGGCGAAGTTTTGCCAACGGAGAGAGTTAGAAAAACCATACTGGCTAGCGATTCAGAAAAAGTTGAATAATGCTGTGGTTGAAATACTCAAAAAATCGCCGGATTTTCGGATTGAAGATGAGGACAAAACCCACCAAATGATTCTGGAGTGCAACCACGCCTGGAAGCGAGCCAAAAGGGACGTGGGTATGGAGTACATCACGAATAACACTAGGGAGTTAGTATCTTTACAACAGAAGGTTCGTGATTTGAAAGAAAAGGCAAAACATCGTTACAAGGAGATTTACCATGTTTCTACGGATCTTTGTCAACAAGACCAGCAAAAATTCAACCAAGCTTTTACCGAATTTGAACAAGAATTTCTAATGATGACAGCAAAATTCTTTTTTGGAATGGACCGAATTAGCTCACCGTTGATCGAAAAAAGCAACATTGCCGACATCAACGTCTTTGACAATTCGGTGGATTTTGTTGTGGTGACTCCTAGGGGCTCCACCACTGTCCATTGTAGCGAGGAATTGTGGCAAACACAACTTGACGTCAAGGTCGGGCCTAATAATGAATTGCACCAGTAAGTAGTGAATCAGAAATGAATCTTGTCGACCGAGTTGTAGTAGGATTCGAGCATACTTGCCCTCACTTGTGTAGCTCTCAATTGTACTTTCTTTGGCTTTTGAATAATCAATGTAAACTTAGAAAAATAGCCGGCGTACACCGAAAGCCATCAATCTTCAATCACTTCGAGCTGATACTAAAAACTACGGGCACTCAGGTTTTATTGGTTTGCTAACTTTTTTTCCACTAACATACTCATCTTGTTCTTCCATCCCCCTCTTGAAAGATTGGGTTACGGGCCCTAAACCATCGCAGTCCCTGATAAGGATTCCCCACCTTAAATCCCAAAGGATACCCCCTACACTGTCAATTGACCCCTCCAGCAAACAACTCGAACGTCGCCTTTCATGTCCAATTCTACTAGTGATTCCGAAGCTGGTTCCCAGGCTCGGGCCGTGCCACCCATCAAGTTTGCCTCTTCCCGTCAGGACGTACTTCGAATGCTTCCCACCGACAATGATCGTCAGCAAATGACTGCCTTTTTTACCGACTTTGTCAAAACGGAGGAAAAGACCCACGCTGAATTGAAGGAGGCCCAGGAACGGATGAAAAATACTGTCGCTGGCATTCTCGAAGCAAAAGGAAGTGTCCTGGAGGATAAGCAAGAGATCAAGCGCAGAGTTAGAAATTGTACCGAAGCGTGGGATATAACCCGGAATATGGTATTAAAGTCACAGGGTCGATGCATGGAACAGGCAGACACGCCAGCCGAACGAGCCGAATGCCAGGCCGCAGCCGAAGCAGAATTGACTCCGTTAAGGGAGTATGTTGAGCTTAATTTCAAGAAAATTTACCATGTTAATACCGATTTGAGTCAGGAAGATCAGCAAAAGTATAAGCGGGCGTTTGATGACTATGACAAAGCGTGGGACACGTTTGCTAAAGTGTTCAAGGAACGCCTCCTCGATTTAGTCCGCGTCCACTTTAAGGATTGCAATGTTTTCCAGATAGCGCTTTCGGCAGATACCATCAAATTTTTCCTTGACACTGACGGAAGCATTTCTATCATCTCGTTGCCATTTACGTTTACAGGGCATCTCCCCGATCCTTGAGTCGCTCCCGACGCTTCTTTGCACACTTATGTAGTAAGAAATGTTTTGTGATCTTGAATATACCATAAGGTTAGTTTTTCTCCTTAACTTATTTTACGTTTCGACTGTTTCTTTCTCCTTAATGATAACGTTAATAATGAAATAATACCGAAGGTGGAATTAACCATGGAAGTTGTTAACCCGTCAGTGCTTGTACTCCCGCAGATACGAGGCCATTACCCTAGTACCTGGTTAGTTACTATTCATCTACCATATATTCAACCACCCCGTTTACCAGGGTTATTCTAAGTCTAT